>JAWWNI010000953.1:0-227950 GCA_034642065.1 Darevskia nairensis
TGATGTTCCCACCCACCCCAGTAAGGATTTTCCACTCCATTGATAAAACTGATCCGATTTAATCAGTCCTACTGACTTGGACCCATTTCCCAGAATGCTCAGCGAGATGCTCCATCTGAGATGCTGACAAGCAGGCAGGATGAAGGCATTTGCCTCCAGCAGTTGTCCCTTGGGGAGATGCTGACATTAGCTATCATGGCTAATGGTGATTTATTGGGCAAACTAGTTCTGTAGTCTTACCATCAGGGCACCACAGAACTTGGGGCTAGGTGCAGAACTGCCGCTTGCTCTCCTGCTTTTTTAAATCAGCAGTTTCTTCCTAGATTTCCACGTTTCTCTTTGTCCCTTTCATCCAACAGACCCTCTCATATTTCCATATCCGCTTCCTTCCCCACACCAAACGGTGTTTACCCTCCTTCAAACATAATCACCGAAATGAATAGGGTAAAAACTAGGATCAAATAATCTTCACATAAATAACAAGATAGAAAGAAGAGGGGGGTCACATTCCACTCCGTAATATGTGCCTTCCGAGTCGCCAGATGGGCACCAGATGTTGCTCAGCAAACAGTTACAAGCATCTAGTCCTCAAGGATGCAAAAGGCAGCCTTGGAAGTTCCCCAAATTGCCATAGAGTAATTTGCCAACCTAGCAGTTCGAAAGCACGTCAAAGTGCAAGTAGATAAATAGGTACCACTGCAGTGGGAAGGTAAATGGCGTTTCCGTGCGCTGCTCTGGTTCGCCAGAAGCGGCTTAGTCATGCTGGCGACATGACCTGGAAGCTGTACGCCGGCTCTCGGCCAATAAAGCGAGATGAACGCCGCAACCCCAGAGTCGGACACGACTGGACCTAATGGTCAGGGGTCCCTTTACCTTTACCTTTAATAGAGTTGTAAAGTTAGAAGGGTCATCTCGTCCATCCCCCCCACAATACAGGAATGCCTTAGCCTTGGAAAATTGTTTGGGTACGCATAGTCTTGCCACCTACCCCACTTTTAAATTTATTTGTGACTTAAGGGGGGGGACCCTATTAATGAAGAAAAGAGAGGTCTGCAAAACCACGGCAAGCAGGTTAGAAGTTGGTCAGAGGGAGAGGGCATCAATATACCCTGTACAGCCATCTGCCGTAGAAATGTTTTGCTGTGTGCTATCTGGAACAGAGCCCGTTTGTCAAGGCACCATCCTGGAGGGCGCAGGACCAGAGCGCCGTCCCTGCAGGACCTCCTTCTGCTGCACTACGGCACGGCTCGATAACAGCTGCCTACGCAAAGCTCGCATGCATCTCTGATGCCTTCTGCTCAGATCAAGCATCTCTGACGTCAAACTTCCTTCCTCCACTGAGAATATCTCAGCTCCGCACACGGAGCGTGTTACCAGCCGGCTACTTTGCACACAAACCGTTTCTTCCTTATTAGCGCAAAATTGGAAAAGTTGTGGGGGGGGGGAGAGAGAGATGGGCAGGCAAAAGCAACCCCTCCCTACACCCCCAACATCCAGCCCCACAGCACCATAAGCTTCCCCAAAGGCGCTGCTCAGCTGTGCTGCAGCAACCCCTTTCAATCAGGACAGCCAAATCGATTCTGACGAATTTGCAGCAGACCCATCGTTTGTATTTCCATTGATACGATCCATGCATATGGATGCCCGGAGACAATCAAACCAAACGCCAGAGATACCGAACATGTGAAGTGGCTCGTACATTCAATAAGTTAGCTTCTCCCCACCCACAAACCTTTGTCTGAGGACAAATCCACGGAGGAGAGGGCTGTCGATGGCTACTAGCCATGACAGCCGGAGGCAGCAATGCTTCTGAAGACCAGTTGCCGGAAAGCTCAAGAGGGGACAGGGCTTTTGCGCTCAGATACTGCTTGCTGGTTTCCCCCAGGCATTGCGGGGGGGGGGGCACTGTGAGAACAGGATGCTGGACTAGACAAGTCACCAGACTCATCCAGCAAACTCTTCTTCTGTTCTTAAGTGGAGACGGTATGGACTAGCACCAATGGATAACACGGTAGTTTGAGCAGCCATGGCCTGACAGGGAATCACACCTGGACTCTGGATCAGAATTTATCCTCCCTTAAAGATCGCGGGTAGTGCTGTGGTCTAAACCAGTGTTCCCCAACCTTGGGCCTCCAGCTGTTTTTGGACTACAATTCCCATCATCCCTGATCACTGGTCTTGCTAGCGAGGGATGATGGGAGTTGTAGTCCCAAAACATCTGGAGGCCCAAGGTTGGGGAACACTGGTCTAAACCACAGAGCCTAGGGCTTGCCGATCAGAAGGTCGGCGGTTCGAATCCCCGCAACGGGGTGAGCTCCCGTTGCTCGGTCCCTGCTCCTGCCCACCTAGCAGTTCGAAAGCACGTCAAAGTGCAAGTAGATAAATAGGTACTGCTCCGGCGGGAAGGTAAACAGCGTTTCTGTGTGCTGCTCTGGTTCGCCAGAAGCGGCTTAGTCATGCTGGCCACATGACCTGGAAGCTGTATGCCGGCTCCCTCGGGAAGTAAAGCAAGATGAGCGCCGCAACCCCAGAGTTGTCCGCGATTGGACCTAACGGTCAGGGGTACCTTTACCTTTAAAGATCAGGTTGGCTTGCAGCCCTAATGGGTGGGCTGTTTTGCCCTACAAAGACTGAGATTGGCTCACTTCCACCTTGCTTCTGCTCCATGCGATTGGCACAGCGTAGCCATAGGCAGGTCAGACTCATTGACCTCTGGACCCCTTCCAAGGCTACGCCCAGCCTGTTTTACAGTACCCGGTTCTATTTGTGTGTGTGTGTGTGTGTGTGCGCGCGCGCGCGCGCCCCAGCCACGATTGCAATTCTGCTTAATAAGCACTGCTCATGCTGTCTTTGGATTTCCAAGGTAAGAGGTGTGAGGGCTCAATTTCCTGCCCTCTATTATCCCGCACCCCTTTCAGACCCTCCACAGCCTCCCCATGTATGCACTTCAAAACACTGTCCCCTCCAGGACTTCCTGCATTCCAGGGCTAAGTTCTAGAACTGGGGAAACACCCCCCCCCACACACACACACGAAACAACAGCTCAAATCAACCCCCACGACATGTCCCCACACTTGCCTTGCTCCTAATCCCCTCCTTTTAAAACATCTCCCCAAATCTCAACAGCTGCAAAATTATCCGGGCGGACTCTGCACCACGTAGGAAGCCGTCTTATACTCCCAGTCAGAACGCTGGCCCATCTAGCTTGGTATCTTCATTGGCTCCCAGTACGTTTCCGAGCACAATTCAAAGTGTTGGTGCTGACCTTTAAAAAGCCCTCAACGGCCTCAAAGGCCCAGTATACCTGAAGGAGCGTCTCCACCCCCACCGTTCAGCCCGGACACTGAGGTCCAGCTCCGAGGGCCTTCTGGCGGTTCCCTCGCTGCGAGAAGTGAGGTTGCAGGGAACCAGGCAGAGGGCCTTCTCGGTAGTGGCGCCTGCCCTGTGGAACGCCCTCCCAACAGATGTCAAGGCAATAAGCAACTATTTTACTTTTAAAAGACAACTGAAGGCAGCCCTGTTTAGGGAAGTTTTTAATGTTTGATGACTGTATTGTTGGAAGCCGCCCAGAGTGGCTGGGGAAACCCAGCCAGATGGGCGGGGTATAAATAATAGATTATTATTATATTATTATTATTATTATTATTATTATTATTATTATTATTATTGCTGACACGGACCGGCAGCAGCTCCCCCCCCTCCGCCACTACTGAGGGGTGGTCCTTCCACTTAGCCTTGCATAGCAGGCTGCCGGCAGGCCCCCCCCCTCCCCGCCCACCCCCCCCCCCGGCAGGGATCCAAGCCCCTTAATCACTGCGCTCTCTTCAATAACACCCCCCTCCTCCTTCCACCAAGCAGGAATCCTGTTGCACGTGCTCTTGGCAGTGCCTTTAGCTGTTCTGTCCACGTCTGCCCGGGACTTTGTGTACTGTAGACGGGGACCGATGCCAAGTACTCATCATGGCCGCAGGGGGGGGGGGCGGGCGAGAGGAGGGGGTGGAGAGGAAAGGTTGTGGGTGGGAGGAAAGATGACGCTGCTGGAGGAAGAGGAAAAGATCTGCAAGCAGCGCAGCCAGCTTCCCGTAAATTGTCAGCGGCGCTGCTAAAAACAGGGGAGCTTTCTCCCCTTGAAGTAGGGGGTGCACAGCTGTGTATGTAAAATAGGGTGCATGGGGTGTTAGGGGGAGGGGTAGTACCTCTGGCGGGGGGGGGACACATCATGCTCCTTCTGGGGTAGTTTGTCCACCTTTGGGTCCCTATCCTGCATTCAGCTCTCACCTGGGGCTCCTAGAAGCTGTCAGCAGGCGACAGCTGCCAAGAATGGCTTCGACTGGCCGGCTAAACCAGGTGAGGGCGGCCCCTCGGTTAGTTGGGGGTTTCCCCTGCATGCAAAGGTTGAGCAGATGAGACCAAGAGGGGGTCCAACGGTCAAGAAGGCGGTTTTTGCACCTGCTGTACAGAGAAGGGGCAAGTGAGGTTCGTCCACCTGGGAAGGGAGCCCATCTAGGAGGAAAGCTCTACAGCAGGGGTAGGCAACCTAAGGCCCGTGGGCCAGATGCGGCCCAATCACCTTCTCAATCCGCCCCGCGGACGGTCCGGGAATCAGCGTGTTTTTACATGAGTAGAATGTGTCCTTTTATTTAAAATGCACCTCTGGGTTATTTGTGGGGCATAGGAATTCGTTCATTTTTAAATTTTTTTCAAAATATAGTCCGGCCCACCACATGGTCTGAGGGACGGTGGACCGGCCCCCGGCTGAAAAAGGTTGCTGACCCCTGCTCTACATGAACAACGCAACACTTGAGCCAGCAACCAACTTCTAGAATTGTCAGGGATACGGGGATCGAACCTGCAACCTTGGGTGTTATCAGCACCGCACACTAACCAACGGTCAGGATGGGAGAGGAATTTGATTCTCTTTGCAGGGCAGGGGGTAGAAGGGGGGCGGGGCAGAAATAAGAGAAGGCTTTTAATTTCGGGCCGTTTCCTTCTCCCCAAAACTGAACCAGGAGTGCCTGCAAAGCCAACCCCCGCCCCGCTCCTCACCCCCCCCCCAAGGGCCTCTTCCCTCTGGGTTGGGTGGGAACGCAATGTTCTTGGCAAGGCACAGGCCTCCCCACCCTAAAGCTTTTCCATCTGGAGTGTGTGTTTGTGTTCATAAGGGAGGGGTGAGCTACCTTTTACCTGAACTAACACAGGGCTTCAGGGCTGGGCCGGGCTGAGCTCCCAGGAGAACAGCATGCCACTCTCGGCTTTCAGAGCCCATCTGCTAGGATTTCCCAGCCTTTTGCGTTTATTAAAGGGCTATTTACATCCACAAAACCGCCGCTTGTTATTTCCATTTCACAGGGCAAGAACCATGGCCAACAGAGCAAGGGACTTGGTCCGGGGCCCACGGAGAAGCTAGAATTTAATCCTAAAATTTGCGGGGACTTCAGCCAAGCCTCTATGCGCACACACAAGACCTTATCCCCTTTCACACTCGCAATTGCTTTGTGCAAATTTAGCCGGCTCTTGCTTATTTATTTCACAGCCAGGCGGGCCGGGATGACGACACCCAGGCACCCAGAGTGGCAAAGAGCGCTCTGCCCTGCCATTCGCCTATGGCAGGCATGTCCAACAGGTAGATCGTGATCTACCGGTAGATCACTGGACGTCTGTGGTAGAGCACTGGCAGATCATTGGCTCCCCCCAAAGAAGCTGAACAACTGTGGCTCCCCTAAAAAAAGCTCAACATTTAACCTCCTCCCTGAAAAAACTCAACAACTTTGACCCGGACCCCCCCAAACAAATAAAGTCAACAGAATTAACTGTTCATACACATTGAAAACAGCACCAGCATCCCGCAATGCAGCTGAGAGATCACAAACATTTGTTGCTTCTTCTCCCTGAACTTTTCCATCCCGGTCATAAGTAACTACCGTAAAAACTTGGACTTGAGTTTGCTTATCTCCTCCTCCTTCCCAATCCGTTTGTCCTTTTGTGCCATGTCTTATAAACCTGAAGGTAGCGGCTATTTTTTATTTTATTTTTGGACTCGGGAGCCAGATTTTTTAAAAGTCTCTGAATAAATGATGCACACAAACAAACAAGTTTTTCCACGCGCTGGGATTCCTTGAAAGCTAAATGCGGCTATTTCTGATACAGCCATTTATACTGCCATCGTCCAGCACTGAAACGCACCTTCCTCTCCACGTGCGGGCTGAGATGCAACAGGGAAAGCCAACCCTGTTGGGTTACCCGCCCAGGTTCCCACAGCACGAGGGGGCCTCTCACCCACCAGGCGCCGTTCTCCCTGCTGTGCAAGAGAATCCCAAGCTCCTGAGACAAGCCGGGAACCTCTAGCATTCCTGGGGGGTGGGGAGGCTCTGCAAACTGCCGACAAGGCAGCCGAGTTCCCTTGGCCCGGTTCCATGGCCTGTTCTCTGGCTGAGCCAGCGGTGGAAGCCAAGAACATACACAGCGTGTGAATAAACAGAGGAGGCCGGAACAGAACCCGCTTCCAGCCAAGCCGGATCAGGAGCCAAGGCTCAGGACACCGGGCCGCGTAGATTCACCTACTGCCCTACAAAGTCCAAAAATAGAACCCAGGTGTCCAGGCACTCTGCTGCGACCGCTATGCCCCACTACCCTCGGACAGTGAGAGGCAGACTTCAGCGGCTCAGATTCCTTGCTCCGCCTCTCTTCAACCCAAAAAGGCTTAGCCACAGAGAGTTCCCAGTGAATGGGAACCGCAAGCCTCAACTCCCCTGGCCGAAACTTAGTACTCTAGCCACTAGGCTCCAAGGCCACCCCAAAGCTGAGAAAATAACCCAGATGCCCAGCGATTCCGCTCCACTTTGTGCTGAACGCCAACCCCAAATCCTGTACCTGAACAAGGGCAGTTCCATCTCTTTGCAGCACATACAAAGAACGTTATAGCTAATTCGGGGCAGTTATTTATTGGCCAAAGATTGAAGAGCCGAGTTCGTATTATTTCCCCTGCAGCTCAGCAAATAACTCCTTGGGTGACCTTATGCCTCTCCCTCGCGGCCTACCTCACCCTCGCAGGATCGTTGTGAGGATAACATTGGGGTGGGGAGACCTGACACACCACCCTTGGAGGGCAGGTGGGATAAAGATGCAATTAAACCACTTTTGCTGCTATCAATGTCCCGCAAGATATCACGCATGTATCTTTCAAAGAGTATATTTGCATTAACCAAAGGCCGTAAAAAACTACCGGTAATTGCAATTCACCAAACTGCAAAGAACAACATGCAGCAGACAGCAATTGCAAAAGAGAAAGCATCAAAGATATTTTTTTATTCCTGCATGGCAGGGGGTTAGACTAAATGACCCTCGGGGGTCCCTTCTATCTGGACGATTCTACGGAATAAAGGGAGTCACAGTCCGTAAGCATAATCTAAGAGTTCGTACCTAGATTAACTTCCGCCAGATCCACTGATCTCCAGCAATATCGCCTAGCTCTCTCTTTCTAACCTTTCTTGCCGCCAGAGCACAAAAGCGCCGCTTTAAAGTGTCATAAATCAGTTCGCGGCACACGCCAAAAAAGGTTTCTGCCGTACCAAGCCTGCTTCCAGGAATCAGCAAAATCGATCACTTGAATCCCTCTATAAAGGGCAGGTTAACAAGTCGTGTGTGATGTTGTCCTATAGCAGCCATCCAAGACACCCAGAATCTAAGCTCCATAAAGGTACGCAAGCCTGGATAGCTCCGTCGGTTAGCGTGTGGCGCTGATAACGCCAAGGTTGCCAGTCCGATCCCCATATGGGGCAGCTGCACATCCCTGCATCGGGCTAGATCAGGCATAGGCAAACTCGTCCCTCCAGATGTTTTGGGACTACAACTCCCATGATCCCTAGCTAACAGGACCAGTGGTCAGGGATGATGGGAATTGTAGTCCCAAAACAACTGGAAGGCTGAGTTTGCCTATGCCTGGGCTGGATGACCCTCAGGGTGCTTTTCAGCTCTAGGATTCTAGGATTTAAGGCAGCGGGCATCGAGCTCTCTCTGGAGCAGGGGTCGGCAACCTAAGGCCCATGGGCCACAAACGGCCCACGGGGGTCATTTAACCGGCCCACGAGCCGCCCCCGAACTGAGCCACCCGCTCGGCGAGTCCCCATGCGCTGCGCTAAACCGGCACACCGAGGCGTGGGGACTCACTTGAGTGGTGCCGGAAATCGCGTCTGCGCATGCTCAGACGCCGAAAATCGCACCTGCGCATGCTCAGACGCCGGAAACCGCGTCTGCACAGACGCAAACGTCAGAAATTGTTTTTGCACAGACGCCGGAAACCACGGCCACATGCGCAATCCAGCCCACAGAGGGACCTCCGCTGGAGTAAACTGGCCCAGGCGAGGAAAACCTTGCCAACCCCTGCTCTGCAGCAAGCACCTCTCTCTCTCTGGAGCGGCAGGGAGAGGAGAAAGCCAAGGGGCACTGGGATCGATCTGCGCCCGCAAGCTGTTTCCAAACAGAGAATGAAAAATAAAACACACACACACACACACACACAGAGAGAGAGAGAGAGAGAGAGAGAGAGAGAGAGAGAGAGAGAGAGAGAGGATGCAGTCATTAAGCTACACCGAGCCTGATAAACAGTGCTATTTGCAGCCTTGCTCAGTTAGCAAAGCTTGACCGGGCAGCTGCTGTGCACAAGCAAGACTGACAAACGAGAAGCGGGTCTGCCTGGGTGCCGCGGCCTCCATCCCCACCATGGAGAGGCACGGCTGCAAGGGCAGGCCCAGTCCCCCGGGCACCAGGCAGGCCTCGACTCGACGCGAGCTCCGCCGAGGCCTCTGGGGCCTGCGGCCTTGTCCTCTCTCTCGGTGCCTCTCCAGCCTCCCCCCTCTCCTCCACTGCTTGGAAAGCAGCCCAGAGGCCCCTCGCTCAGGCCAGGCCTACGTGAGCCGAGCGACGGGCGGGGGCCCGGGCTAGGCCAGGAGCAGCCAACCAGCGCCCGGCCTCCTTTCCTGTTTGCCTGCTAATTTCGGCTGGGAACACTGCGCTGCCATTGGGCGCCCGGCTTTAATGCGCAGAGCCCGGGCCTTTTGCCAGATGGGCTGGCGCTGGCAGGGCCGCCAGGCTGCTCTCCGTTTCGGGGAGAGGACGGGGCGGCGAGAGGGGAGAGCTGGCCACAGGGCAAATGGAGGGGGGACAGGAGCCCCGAAGAAGAAGGAAAAACAACCGTGTGCAATTGGGGAGAGGGGAGTGCATGTTAAAAGTCCTCCCCGATCTTTCGCAGGCATCGCGAATCCTGCTTGCAACTGTAAAAATAAAATAAAATACCATGCCAGTAACTCGGGCATTGCTGCTTTTTCATTTCGGATTCTGAGAGCGCCCTGTGCGTTTTTAGAAACATAATCGAGGGTGCAGATTCGGTTTCCTGCACTTAGGGCTAAAATAATAAAAGAGACAATTGAGCAAGGTCCCTTTTAATGCACACAAAACAACAAAAATGGCTTCGCATAAAATAAATGCGCCAAGGACTAAAGGAAGCTGGTATTTTTACACCTTATTTGCACACGCAAGCTCGTACTGGAGACACGCTGGTATATATGTTTATTACTCTCTTCTCATCATTCCTGTCAGATATACAAGTTTGCGCTGGAGTAATTGGGTGGCGCTGTGGTCTAAACCACAGAGCCTAGGGCTTGCCGATCAGAAGGTCGGCGGTTCGAATCCCCGCGACGGGGTGAGCTCCCGTTGCTCGGTCCCTGCTCCTGCCAACCTAGCAGTTCGAAAGCACGTCAAAGTGCAAATAGATAAATAGGTACCGCTCCGGCGGGAAGGTAAACGGCGTTTCCGTGCGCTGCTCTGGTTCGCCAGAAGCGGCTTAGTCATGCTGGCCACATGACCCGGAAGCTGTACGCCGGCTCCCTCGGACAATAAAGCGAGATGAGCGTCGCAACCCCAGAGTCGGTCACGGCTGGACCTAATGGTCAGGGGCGCCTTTACCTAATCTGCATTAAGTAACCCTGTGGCAACTCCCACCTTGAGTAACCCTGTGGTAACTACCACCTTCGTTCTGCACTCCTGATCATCAAGCTCCCCCCCCCCTTTTGCCTGTAAGCATATAATAATGCAAGTGGGTGAATTGGGGTAATGTACCCATTTATCATGCTTTAATACACATTTGAGCACAGTAAACTGAGTCATGGTAACCAGTCTGTGTTCATTATCAAGCCCTCTGGAGTATGTGCTCAGGCTTGCCAACTGCTCCGTATTTCGCCAGGCCATTCGGCATTTTCGCCTCAGGTTTCGTACCAGATATTTTACTTAAAATAAAAATAACTTCTTATTTATATGCCGCCCATCTGACTGGGTTGCCCCCAGCCACTCTGGGCAGCTCCCAACAAAAATAGTAAAAACACGATACAACACACTAAAAACGTCCCCAAACAGGGCTGCCTTCGGATGACTTTTAAAAACCACTTTAACTGCTTTCCTGTTTATTTAATAACTTTAATTACTTATTTTAGTTAATTGACATCCCATCCACTCCTCTGAGGAGCTCAAAGTGGCGTGCAGAGTTCTCCTCACAACAACCCTGTGAGGTAGATCAGGCTGAGAGGCAGCGACCGGCCCAAGGTCGCCCAGTGTCCTACGTGGCTGAGTAGGGATTTGACCCCTGGTCTCCCAGGTCCTAGTCTGACGCCCTAACCATTGCTGGATAGGAGCCAGGATTGTAGGGGAGAGAGGGAATCTTTCCCCTATTAAGCTCAGATCCCCCCTCCATTTTCAATGAGAGAAAACCAACTGACGAAGAATCATGTGTTTGGGGTAGGTGGGTCTGCATTTATTTCCCTCTTGGTGAGAATCGGGTTTAATGCAAGACTCTGAAGCACTTTTCTTTCCTTCAAAAGCCACCATTTTCAGCAGGGCCCACCAGATCGTGTTATTTGGACTGGGGTATCGAGGCCACATCTGCACCACACATTTAAAGCGCTACGATAACACTTTAAACAGCTAAACAATTCCGGGGGGTTGTAGTTTGTTTGGGGTCCTCTATTCTCCTCACAGAGCTACAATTCCCAGAGTCGCCTGCGAAGAAGAGGGACTGACAAACCGCTCTGGGAACTGTAGCTCTGCAAGAACAGGGAAGTCTCCAAACAACTCTCCGCACCCTTTGCAAACTACAACTCCCAGAATTCAATGGGGGAAGCCACGGCGGGACTTTAAACGTATGACGCGGGCGTGACCCAAAAGTACTTTCCCATCTGAATGGCTTGAAAACCCCTCCGCAGGGAGACTCTCCCCTCACAGGGTGAAGAGCTCAGGTCCTGCGAAATTTCCGAGGCATCATTACGAGGTTCGGAAATGAACGGTGCACTGAAACCTGCCTCAAGGGCATCTGTGCAAGACATTTTGTGACATTTTGGCTTAGCCATAGCAGAAGTAAGGATTTTGAGACGGGAGGAAGTCTTCTTCTGGTTTTCAAGAAAGGGGAAGGTGGTTCAAGAGATAGCGAGACGTACAGGACAGGCATCCAAAGAAAGGAACGCTCATGGGGCTATTTCAGTATCCGCCGCCCCAGGCAGCCACCTCAATTTGTCAAATGGTGGAGCCGGCCCTGGGTTTTAATGCAGTCACAAAGATGCATTGGATCGCGGGCAACGGCGAAAGCAAAGCCTCTCTTGAACCACATGCAACTCTCTGGAAAGGACAACAGTCCCCTGCTTCCAGCCACAATAATAATAATAATAATAATAATAATAATAATAATAATAATAATTTATTATTTGTACCCCGCCCATCTGGCTGGGTCCCCCCAGCTACTCTGGGCGGCCTCCAACAGATGTTAAAATACATTAAAATATCACAGGTTAAAAACTTCCCTAAACAGGGCTGCCTTCAGGTATTTTCTGAATGTCAGATAGTTGTTTATCTCTTTGACCTCTGCTGGGAGGGTGTTCCACAGGGCGGGCGCCACTACCGAGAAGGCCCTCTGCCTGGTTCCCTGTAGCTTTGCTTCTCGCAGTGAGGGAACTGCCAGAAGGCCCTCGGCGCTGGATCTCAGTGTCCGGGCTGAATAATGGGAGTGGAGACACTCCTTCAGGTATACAACACAAGTTTTATTTTCCACTTCTGGAGCCAAAGAGAGGGAAGGAAGGAAGGCACAACGTCACCATGCGATCGCCAGCTAGACTAGGCAATACCCTATGAAAAACACTGGAGTGATTCAGACTTAGTCCCAAACCATGGTTTCCCACTGTGGGAAGAAGCCGGGGGGGGGGGGGGGGACTTTGGCTCAGCATCTCCAAACACCCCCTCTTCTTCCATTCCTGCTTTGAGGCGCTTGCCGCTTGCCGCTGTTCCGTACAGCTTGCGCTTTCCCCTGAAAACCAGGAACAAACCATGGTGTGCAACCAAGGTTCGCAGAGCAGGTGCACTCCTGAACAGGCCATGGTTTGTCTCAAGCCAGGATCGGACGGTGGGGGAGGGCTCATAGCTCATGAAGGGAGGAAGCAGCCCCTGTTTCCCTTGCCGCTGCATCTGAACGGACTCCCGGTCATGTTGATGAAATGTTCCGGCAGCAAGCGAAAAGCAATTATTTGGGCAATGCTGAAGAAGAAGAAGAGTTTGGATTTGATATCCCGCTTTATCGCTACCCGAAGGAGTCTCAAAGCGGCTCACATTCTCCTTTCCCTTCTTCCCCCATAACAAACACTCTGTGAGGTGAGTGGGGCTGAGAGACTTCAGAGAAGTGTGACTAGCCCAAGGTCACCCAGCAGCTGCATGTGGAGGAGCGGGGAAGCGAACCCGGTTCACCAGATTACGAGTCTACTGCTCTTAACCACTACACCACACTGGCTCTCTTCAATGCTGAAGTTCTGAGCATTGAAAATTCTCAAAAATAGACTCCAGACACATTTCACATGGAGCAGGAAAAATGCATAACCCCCCTCCTTCCACCCAGTCCATTAACCTGAAGTGAACCCAGGGCACCAAATCTTCTGGTTTGCCATTTGGCCCATTAAAATCAATGCGCGGTGATCAAAGCACGGCTGAGTAATTGAAAAACCCTCGAAACCTGCCCCCCCCACCCCATCAAGGCACTTCTTAGGCCACATGCAAATCTCTGTTCCCCTTTAAAGGAAGGGGAGGGAAGCTTAGTGATCTATATTGGGACGGACTTCGTCTTCAGAAGCAAAACATGGCATATCAGTTACAGCTAGCGGACCTGCAAGCCATGATTCTAATATAGGGGTCAGCTAACTTTTTCAGCAGGGGGCCGGTCCACTGTCCCTCAGACTTTGTGGGGGCCTGGACTATTTGGGGGGGGGGATGAACGAATTCCTATGTCCCACAAATAACCCAGAGATGCATTTTAAATAAAAGGGCACATTCTACTCATGTAAAAACACTCTGATTCCCGGACAGTCCACGGGCCGGATTTAGAAGGCGATTGGGCCAGATCCGGCCCCCGGGTCTTAGTTTGCCTACCCATGTTGTAATATTTCATTTCCTAACATTGTTTTTTTTGTTATTACCCAGATTCCAGGGAGGGGGGGTTGAAATGCGGACTCCCTAGTTCTGGAAGGTAAGCGTAGTGGCTAGAGCTTGAGAAAACGGTAGGCGCCTGGTACACAATTTCTACTCCAGATAAATTAATTCACAACAGCTGCCACCCGCATGTTCATCACCCACTAATCGCTCATGCCCCTTTTCCTAATTTCAGTTGTGCGTTGGCAGCAATTCTGCACCAAGAATGAAAGAAACTTTGCACGCTCTCAAGGAATGTGACCTTCATTATTAAAAAGCACCTGCATTTTTATTTGTTTGAAATGTATTTGCATGGTCCATTAGGCTACAAGAGACTAGTAGCCTTGAAACTGGAGGGAGGCAGAACTAAAAGAAAATTGCAATCACGTGGACTAGAATCTCTCATAAGCATGCATTAAAAAAAAAAACCACACACACACACACACACTTTTACCACCCTTTCTGCAGGTAGAAATGGTGCTGGAAAGTTAAAGGGAAATTCTTATGTATTATCTGGACCTGAATGGCACCCCCCCCCCAAGGTCACTGAGTCCTGCCTCCAGCTCTTGGAAGTATATAGGGGAAGACTTTTGCAGACTTGACTGAGCAGCTGCTCAGTGCTCTCCCTTATTTTTTTAGCTTTTACTGCTGTTACTCGTGTTGAGTACACTTTTGGTTGGGGAAACAATTGTTTAAATGAAAAATGAATTTTATTATTATCCTATATAATAATCTTGCTGTGTCCCTGTGTCCAACTTCAACTTTCCGTGTGTCACGGAAGTGCGCTACTGCGCATGACACACAGGGACGCAGGGATTGGACAGCAGACAGTTGGAGCGCAGAGTCGGGTCGGCGGCCCGGAAGTTGCTGTTGGTCAGAATATGGCGGCCGCTGCGGCCGGAGCTTGCTTGGCCTGCGGGAGCCGCGCCTGCTGCAGGCTGCGCTCGGGCGCCGAGGGAGAGGCCGCGGCGGGGGAAGCGGCGCAAAGCGCCGCCGCCGCCCGCACACCTCCAGCGGAGCCTCCTGTTCCTGGAGGCTCCTGCCGCCGCCTTTAGAGCCTCGCCGAAGCGTGGGGGAAGCGGCGCGAAGCGCCGCCGCCACCTGCCCACCTCCAGCGGAGCCTCCCGTTCCTGGAGGCTCCCGCCGCCGCCTTTCTTCTAGCGCCCGTTATCTTAACGGGCTTAATTTACTAGTTATTATTATTATTATTATTTTATCCAATTTCATTGTACTTGTACAATGACAATAAAGAAATCTTGAATCTTGAATCTTGAATTTTGCTATTATTTAGAAAATACCTGAAGGCAGCCCTGTTTAGGGAAGTTTTTAATCTGTGATGTGTTAATGTATTTTAATGTCTGCTGGAAGCCGCCCAGAGTGGCTGGGGAGAGCCAGCCAGATGGGCGGGGTACAAATAATAAATTATGATGATGATGATGATGATGATGATGATGATGAATAAACAACCTGTGCAGGTTTCATTGCACAGACTGCTGGACGCACACATTAATTCCTATGTTCCCACAACCACCCTGTGAGGTTGCTCATGGTACAGTCCCCAGAAAAGCAAAAGGCCACAAACAAAGTGAGACGTCCAGTGTGGCTGGAGCAGAAACAGGCTATCCATAAACGCCCAGGGTCACATCCATGGCCTGGTAGCAAATACTAGCCTGGCCACACTGAACCTGTAACTTCAAATCGCCTCTATTTCCTCAAGGGAATGTGGTCTAGTACATACAGCGGCCTTTACCTTTAGGTTTGGATCATGTGGGTCACTGCATTCAAATCCCCTTTGGGCCATAAAGGCCAATGGGGAGAGGGCAGAGACGGCAACAGGAGCAGCCCCTCCCAGGTCCTGTTTAGTCAAAGCCTGCAAAATGAAATGAGATTTAAAAACAAAACCAGTGCCTCGATGAGTGCGTACAAAGGCTTCTCTCTCAATGCTCCACAATTACAGCCAGCCTCGGCACATCAGAGGTTAGGGGGAAAGGTATTGCTTCCTAGCGCTGACCCTCACTTTATTTATGAAAACGACACTGGAAATTTGTCTCAAATATTCCTCCCGATAGCGCACACAAGGGATGTTACCGCTTCTATGTAATCACTAGCGGAGGAGATGGGAGCCAAGGATAGACAGTGCCATGCTAAGCAGCCTTGGCCAAGTTACGACTCTCTCAGCCTAGACTACCTTACAAGGTTGTTATGTACTGTAGATTAAAAACAAGGTAACCCTGTGCATACCATCCTGAGACCCTTGCAGGAAGCTGGAATATAAAGTAGAGCAGCCTGAGGTTATAGGGATGCGGGTGGCGCTGTGGGTTAAACCACTGAACCTAAGGCTTGCCGATCGGAAGGTCGGCGGTTCGAATCCCCGCGACGGGGTGAGCTCCCTGCTCCTGCCAAACTAGCAGTTCGAAAGCATGTCAAAGTGCAAGTAGATAAATAGGTACCGCTCCGGTGGGAAGGTAAACGGCGTTTCCGTGCGCTGCTCTGGTTTGCCAGAAGCGGCTTAGTCATGCTGGCCACATGACCCGGAAGCTGTCTGCGGACAAACGCCGGCTCCCTCGGCCTATAGAGCGAGATGAGCGCACAACCCCAGAGTCGTCCGCGACTGGGCCTAACGGTCAGGGGTCCCTTTACCTTTACCTAGCCTGAGGTTGGATCAACCCTACAATGGGATGTAAGGAAGGAATTTGTCTATGGACGGGGGCAAGGGCAGAGATGTTCAAAGAAGAAAATTATTAAGGATGCTTAACGCAGAAAGTGGTTTTTATGCAGTCATCCCATAAGGCTCAAAAAAAAAAAAATCTGCATTTTAGGGACTGGGAATCCATATCAACAGGATGTTACCCAAAAGACGGCATGCATCTGTATCAACTCACCTGAGCCTTCAGGTGTATTTCTGAAGCCCTGCTCAGGCATCCACCTGGAAAGGTAAGTTAGGGTGACAGGCACACAAGGGCGAGGGCTTTTTGTCTGAAACCACGTGGTATCAGACAAGCACCATTTCTAAGGACTTCTGGCAGTATTGCATAATCTGCTTTTCGGTGGCTTTGAACAACGTTTCGATGTAACGATGTTTGCAATGATTTCTTTTTTAACGCTTTTAAATTTTATATTGTATTATGCATCACTTGTGAACCACTTTGGGAAGCTTTTCGTTTTCCCTTGAGGAGCAGTGTGCACATTTGTTAAAAAATAAATAACTAGAAGTAAGAGGGATAAGGGTTCCCCATGTTAGATTCCTAGTCCGCCACCCCAGAATACAATGTCACCCTCTGCCTCCTGGAATGACGCTTGGTGCTTGGTGGTCAGAGGGGGCAGATTTCAGCCAGGCCTCAGCCATAGAGCCGCTCTTGAAACATGCAAACTAGTAATAAATAAATAAAAGTGCCTTCTGAGCATGTGCAAAGTACATTTACCTCCTAAGGGTGCAATCACAGCCAGCAACTTGCAGGTCAGAAGGGCATGGCCCTCTTATTAGGCTACAAGGAGCCCAGGTGCTCATTTTAGGAAAATAACCGCTGGGTGCCTGTCGATCATAACCTCTGAAACACAGTGTGGGTGAGCAAGAATTCCTGCAATGAGGGCTCCCCGGAGTCTAAAATGAGCAGCACGGGTAATAACAGTTTTAAAAACAGTTTTAAACAACTTACAATCACAAAAATAAGGCGGGTCCTGAAAAGTATGCGTCTCAAACATCAAAAGAGGTGCTATACCTCTGCAGGGAGGGAGTTTCACAGGCCAGCGGCTGCTACAGAGGGCGCTCTCTCCCAGGCCACCGCCCCACAAACTTCTGAGACTAGCGGATCCCTTTCACTGATCTTAGCACCCGAGAGGGTCTACAGGGAAGGAGGCGGTCATTCAAGTATTTGGGGCCTGAGTCGTTTAGGGCTTTAAGCGGTTAAGCAGAAAACAGCAACGCAATTCTTCTGTCCCGGAGGACCAAATACCTCCATCTTTCCCAGCACCCCCTGCTGGTCGTTCACAGTCGCCACATCTTCCCGAGTCACAAGGCTGGAAGACCAGCGCCCGACATCCCATCATCAGTTCCCTCCGGAACCCACAAAAGCAATGCATAAAAACGGCACTCAGTCGGGAAGTTAGGTTGCAAGAGGGGGAAACTGAGGCACATCCTCAGAGCTGAGGGTGGAGATCTAGCTCGTGGCGAGGACTCCAGGGTCCCGGATCCCACGGCTTCTTTCTCAGAAACTCCGGGCGCCACATATTCCAAGTCTAAGCTCCAGCCTTGCATCTCTAGCAGCCGCTGCTACCGCCCCTTCCAAAATGGCGAAGGAACAAAAACGCAAAACGAGCCCTCGAGTCCTGACTCCTAGTCCACTCTTATCAAATTATCTCTCTTGCTGATCAACCTCCGTCCCCATCAACAGAAGAAATAAACCATATATGTGCCACCACTTAACAACAACAACAACAAAACCCCACCACAACCACATCATTCAGATTCCGTTAATCAAAATGCAGGTCACAAGTAAGGTGAGAAACCGTCTCACCCCAAATTCAAGATTCACAAACATCAGCCAAAGCAGTTCTGTGATTTAGCGCCAAGACGTTTCTCGCCGCCAATTTTTGCGGCGCCAGATTTCTCCCGCCGCTGATTATCCTTGTCCAAGCCAAGACTGGTTTGGGAACCCCAAAAAAGTCTGGGCCAGGCAGGCCTAGGGGGCCACAGACACCCCCCCCCGTCCCCACCCCTTCATTGGGAAGAACCATTTCAGCTGGATTGGGAGAAGGAGCAACAGGGAGACCGAAAGGGAAATAACAGCACGGTGCCTGAAATTTCGAAGACGCAAGGAAGGCGAACTGGATTTTTTATTTATTTAAAAAGGACATGTGGATGAGAACAGAAGGGGAATGGAAAGGCCGACAGGGAACTCGAGGGAAGGAGAGAAAGGCAAAATGCACAAAAAGGAAAAGAAAGCAAGTCAAACTGTAATTGAGGAGGTAACCACAAATGTGGGGTGCGAACAGGAAAAACAGAAGAACATGCCCCCCCCCCAAAAAAGGGTAGAGAAAACGGAGGAAAGGAGAAAATTCAGTAGATCAAAAGAAGGAAAGAAGGGGTCTGTGTGAATGAGAAAACACAAAGGACAGGAGAGGAGGAGGAGAAAAAAAATCCACGTGAATGGGAAAGTAACAGAACAGACGAGAGGACGGCTAGGGAAGGAGGGAACGAGAAAGTGAAGGGACAGAGGAGAGAGATTGTGTCAAGACAAAAGGGGCGCAGAACGAGGAGCAGGAAGAGATAGACAGAAGAAAAAGTGAAGAGAGAGGAGAGAACAGGGAGAGGAGCCAAGCCAGGCACACATCTGCTCCAGCTGCCTTTTGCCCCTGGCAGTGCCACACTCACCCTCCGAAGGAGCCCTGCCTGCGGGCGACATGCCTCCAGGGCCCTCTTCCTGCCCTGTTGCCCCGTCGTTCCCCATCGCCCACTGACCGCCGCCTCGCTGCCAGCCCCAAGCCGAGAGCGCTGCTATCCCCAAATAGGAACTGCCCCCTACCTCCGCCCCCCGCGTCACGGCCTGGCACGGGGCCGGGAGCACGTGATGTACACAAGAGCCGTCATGCGCCCGCCGTCCAGCACACGAGGTCCACCGGCTTTCCCTGCCCGGAGGAGAACAGTCAGCAGCCGAGGCTGCGGAGGAAGGACATGTGCGAGGAGGAGGAGGAGGCTGGGTTGGGACGGGTGCCAGTCCATTCCGCCTGCAAGAGGAGAAACTCCGGAGGGAAAAGCAGAGAGAGAGAGAGTTCCAGGGATGCCACAAGGGGGCGCCGGAGGAGGGCAGGGGGGAAACCAGGACGGATCTGTGCCAGGGGAATCACATGGAGGCGGAAGGAGACCCAATTCAGCAGAGAGCTTCTTGGAACGGAAAAGGGTTCAATTGCCGGCATCTCCAGGCAGGGCAGGGAGAGACTCCTGCCTGAATCGCTGGAGAGCCAGCGCTGCCAGTCACTGAAATAGACAACACTGGGTGAAATGGACCAACGGCCTGAGTCTGTATCAGGCAGATTCCTACGTTCCCAAAGGCAAGGTCGGGGCGGGCTGGTGCCACAAACCAGGCACAGCGGTACGGGACAGATAAGCGCTCAAAACGGAAAACAAGATTCCACAGGTGGATTTTCCTTTTATCAAAAGTTCAGGGCCCGCAGCGCCAGCTTTGCAGGATCTCTGCCTTAAAGGAGAAAGTTTTTTTAAAAAATAAAATTGTCAGTGGCAGCCCCTACCCCAGCCAGCAGGGGGCAATAATGCCTTGGTGGGCAGGAAAGACAAACCAACCGAGCAGGAGCTGGGAGTTGCAAGAGGTGTGCTCTGGCTTTTAATAGGGCTGTTGGCGGGGGGGGGGGTGTTTAAGTGCTGGGGCTTGACAGACCAGGGTCCTCCGTCCAGCTCTCTGAAAGGAGCGGCGACCAGTGACTTGTTTTAAAAGGCTATTCCAGGAAACAGTCCTGGAGAAATTCAAGGGAAGAGTTCTTATTTTCTCCCTTACTTTGACAGGACCTCAATCGGGAGAAATTGGGGGGGGGAGTACCGGTATATCTGCACCCTGGCAAGCTCCCTCTCAGTCCCTGGTTTACCAACAGTTAACTAGACCTGTAGCCTGCGAGGCAAAAAAAAAAGGGGGGGTTGTTTGTTTTTTGACACACATACACAATAAGTCCACGTTGGCTTCCTGCCCTTGGAAGCCGGTGGCACAGTGCCAGTTTGTGTCCTACCCAGCAACAGGCTCCAAGACCGTCCACGGGACGTCTAACGGAGCTAGCTGCGCTGCCCAGAAACCAAGCGGAGCGGACGGTCACGACACACCCACCCGGGCACGTCGGCGCTGCCATGGCCACACACGCCCTTGCTCACTCCGGTCGGATTCGCCCAACGGTGCCCGCATCCAGACCCAGACACCCGCGCTGGCTGCCAACTTCCGAAGACCTACTTTTCATGAAAGCTGAAAAGCACACGTGACACACCTGTGCCCCCCCATAAAATATATGCATCTCTCTCTCTCTGTCACCCTGTTCATTCTTGCCTTAACCCAATTCTGAGATGATCTCCAAGGAATTGACCTACATCTGTAATGACGCTGTGCCAGGCCGTGTGTGTGTGTGTGTGTCTTGGCTGGCTGGCATACCTGTTCCAATCCAGCAGCCACTGCCTAACTTTAAATGCCCCTTTGGAACACCAAAACTTCGTGCATTTTCCTGGCCAACAAACAGCTGCCGCCCCCCTTCCTTTCTCTCTCTCTCTCCCTCGAAACTTCGTGGGCTATTTAAACTGCCTAGGCGAGCAGCCTCTCTCAACCACAGTACCAAAAAGCTCCCACAATCTCCAAAATCCAATACATTTTTTGAAAGCCAGGTTTTCGGAGGTTACAAAGGTCCTTTATAAACAGTCGTAAATAACAATAATGGTAAATATTAAGCAACTGGGTGTTGCTTTCAGGGACTGCTCTCCTTCGCTACTGTACGAAGATTCCTGCCAACTCACTTCTGGCAAAGGCAGCCAGATTTACAGGCAGAGCTTTGCAAGGGATGCACCTTGCAGCTTTCGCCTGCCTTGTTTTTAAAAGCATCCATTTAAACGGATAATCGGGGAATGGTGCAAAAGTCATAAAGTGCAGGAGTTTCCCGGAAAATTCGCCAGGAAAGCAACCCAAAACCCTTTTCCTCACCCTGTTCCATATGCACAAACAGTCCGATCTCTTACGCTTGCATTTCTCAACTGGGGTCTAAAGGCAGCCAGCAGAGAGAGAGGGAGAGAGAGGCCATGATAAGAAGATTGCAGCACTGTAAACAAGGTATGCGGGGAGATTAAGCAACAGATCCACAAGCAGGAGGAGAGAGACATCACACAGCCTGTGTTGTCGCTTTTTTGGGCCTGTTCCATGATATTCAGCTCGCTGGCTAGGGTTGGTGACCAGACTTGTGGTGGGCTACAGAACGCTGCGCTCCCTCGTTGCTGGTGTACATTTGGCACATATCTCTACTGTAATCTACTAGATCTCCTTGCGGCCAAGAGAACATTCCCCCCCCTTCCTTCTTTCCAGCTCTGCAGGATTACTGCACATCCCAGGCTCCCCATGTCCTCATGCAGCCGTCGGGTGACATTGACCAGCAGGATGCAAATAAAAGAATGAAAACAAAACAAGCTGGCCGTTTCACTAATTAAAAAATAATAATGAGAATAACAAGGTCACACACAATCCGCTCCCTCCACAAACACACCCCCACACACCCCATGGCGCCAGAAAAGCTGCCCACAAGAATGGCACCCTAGATATAGAAGTTTTTTGGGGGGTGGGAAACGGAGTGGGACGTTCTCAGGACTGCGCAAGGAAGGAAAGAAATGGAGGGCTCCAACCAGCCCCTTCCATGGAACCCCAAAACTCAGGCGCACACATAGGTTGTGTGTTTTAAAATACACACAGCCCCAGTCTGGAATCTGATGAGTCCGCAAATTTCCTCTCCGCGCCCCCCCCTCCGCCCCACATATAGATAAATCGCCCGGGGGGTGGCGCGCGTAAACCATTGCAAAATATAGATATATCAGGGGCGCATGCCTCCCCCTGCGTTTGCGCAACCCCCTCCCCAAATCGGGGCACTGGGGGGTTGCAGATTTCTCGCGCACCCTGTCCGGGAAGAGTTGATCGCGGTGCAACACCCCCCCCAAAAAAAAAATTGGGGGAGGGGGGCTTCGTGCACCCCCGCCCGCCCGCCCACCCACCTTTCCTTGCTTTTACCTTGCACACTGCAAGCCATTCTCCATGGCTGGCTGGCTCTCCCTGCGCCTCCTGCCCGGGTCCAGCCGCCTCGCCTCGCTCCGCGCGCTCTCCCCTCCTGCCTCTCCGCCTGCGCTCCTTGCCTCTCTCGCCCCCCTTCTCCCCCTCCTCGAAGCCCACTCCCCTTCAGGCTACACCCACCGCCCCTCCCCCATCCGTGCCATTGGCTCCCCCTCCCACCCCAAGGTGCCCCCCCCCGCGCGCGCGCGCGCCCTCGCAAGCCTTGCAGATCCAAGGCGCTTTGGCACGCCTCCTTCTGCTGCTGGTGCGCGCGCCGATTGGGCGCCGGGGATGCCACTCCGAGACCCAAGGGGGGCTCTTCCCCATCTACCCAACCCCCCCACCCCACTTTCTGTGTTGGCAGCTGGCTAGCGCGAGGGTGCTCCGCTGCGGCTGCGGAGGGGCAGGGATCGCAGCGCGCAGGGTGCTTCGGCCGGCGGAGAGTTCCTCAGGGCTAGCGTTAATCCAGAGTCACACTGCTTCTGTTCCGTGAATTGGATCCGGATTCGTTCTGCGAGATTAAGGTGGCCATCGCAGCGTCTTTACCCGGGACGTGCAAATCACCTCGAAATCAGCTGGGCGTCCTACCTGTGTGCTCGGCACAAAGGGAAGTGACTCCGGATTAAAGCTGCAGGACTGTGTGTGCACGCTTAATTGGTAGTAGACTCTACTGAAGCTCTGGGGGGCTTTTGATTCGGAAACAAGCCTTCAGCTCAATGCAGAGGAATGGTGCGAGTTCCCCGCCCCTACCCCTCCAAGGGCCTTGTGTGGGAAAGGGAGTGACTCTGATTCTTGGAGTCAATTCGGATTTAGAAAATGTAGTGCGACGCCGTTCGTTTCCTCTCCGCTCGGTATTCAGTGATGGAGATGAGTTTACACTCGTGTGCGTCCATGTAATAAATCTCTCACCGATCACCTTGCTTTTTGGCTTTCAAACCCAGTTTACACGCTCATTTTGAGTCGATGTAAGCGGTACAACGCTTTCTAAATATGTCTGCTCAGAAATTCCTCCCAATTGAATTCAGTGTGACGCCCTGCATCGAGCCCGGAATTGAACGGGTTTGGCCCGCGAAGCCCCCTCCAATTCAGCGACTCCACACCCAGACATAGTGGATCCAGATATAGTATATAGGATCGCAGCCTTTAAAACAGTTGCCTGAAGATGTTAAAACGGTTGTATGCATGCGCCCCCGTGTGGTGAGAGAAAGCTCCAGCAGCCTTTTCTTTGCATTTAAGCATATCCAGCGTCTGAAATGTGCTGTTTCTACACCCCAGGGATGCATAGTATGCAATGTTATGATATAATTTTCAATGCATTTATATATTTGCTTGCTTTGAAGCACTTATTTGCTCCTCTTCAGCCAAAGATCTCCGAGTGGCTTACAATACAATACAGTTACAGATAGGTAGCCGCCATGTTGGTCTGCCGTAGTCGAAACAAAATAAAAAAATTCCTTCCAGTAGCACCTTAGAGACCAACAAAGTTTGTTCTTGGTATGAGCTTTCATGTGCATGCACACTTCTTCAGATACACTGAAACAGAAGTCAATACAATACAATACAATACAATACAATACAAAACAATAGGGTGATAAAATCTCTATAAAAGGTTTCTGTGTGCACAGACTTCATGCTTCTTTGGAAGAATCTTAACTGAGGTCTGCTTGTTTTGTTTTTTTAATTTGTTGTTATTGTTTAGTTGTTAAGTCGTGTCCGACTCTTCGTGACCCCATGTTCCAGAGCACGCCAGGTACTCCTGTCTTCCACTGCCTCCCGCAGTTTGGTCAGACTCATGTTGGTAGCTTCGAGAACACTGTCCAACCATCTCGTCCTCTGTCGTCCCCTTCTCCTTGTGCCCTCCATCTTTCCCAACATCAGGGTCTTTCCCAGGGAGTCTTCTCTTCTCATGAGGTGGCCAAAGTCTTGGAGCCTCAGCTTCGGGATCTGTCCTTCCAGTGAGCACTCAGGGCTGATTTCCTTCAGAATGGATAGGTTTGATCGTCTTGCAGTCCATGGGACTCTCAAGAGTCTCCTCCAGCACCAGAATTCAAAAGCATCAATTCTTCGGCGATCAGCCTTCTTTATGGTCCAGCTCTCACTTCCATATATAAGTTTTTTAATAGAGCCCCTCTATTTCATGCACGGATGAATTGAATCTGAGAGGAAGGGCCTTGCCACCCCATGGGTCCACCCCATGGGTCCTTGACAGAGACAGAATTCAGGCTATCCAAATCCCAGATGAACCTTTTCCCCACTGGCTTCACCCAGAAGAAATCCCCGTACCAAGGTGAGAAGACGAGATACATTCTTCTCCATCAATTGCTGCCCCCCTCCCCTAAAAAACACGCCTGAAGTTAAGCGGGGGTGTAGCTTTCCGAGATGAATGCTGTGAATGGCTCTTTACCACAAATGTCCACTTGTTAGGATGTTTGTCTTGTTTAAAATCACAGAATCATAGAAATGTAGAGTTGGCAAGAACCCTGAGGATCATCTGGTCCAGGCACGACCAAACTCGGCCCTCCAGATGTTTTGGGACAACAACTCCCATCATCCCTAGCTAACTGGAGCAGTGGTTAGGGATGATGGGAATTGTAGTCCCAAAACATCTGGAGGGCCGAGTTTGGCCATGCCTGATCTAGTCCAAACCCCTGCAATGCAGCTGTATTTGTCCTTTTTGAGTTTTTTGTGCAGCAGGGCCTAAACCAGTGGTGGCTAACCTTGGCACTCCAGATGTTTTGGAACTACAACTCCCATCATCCCTAGCTAACAGGACCAGTGGTCAGGGATGATGGGAGTTGTAGTCCCAAAACATCTGGAGTGCCAAGGTTAGCCACCACTGGCCCTAAACCGTGGGTAGGCAAACTAAGACCCAGGGGCCAGATCCGTCCCAATCACCTTCTAAATCCGGCCCGGGAATCAGCGTGTTTTTACATGAGTAGAATGTGTCCTTTTATTTAAAATGCATCTCTAGGTGATTTGTGGGGCATAGGAATTTGTTCATTATTATTTTTTCAAAATATAGTCCAGCCCCCCCCCCACAAGGTCTGAGGGACAGTGGACCAGCCCCCCGCTGAAAAAGTTTGCTGACCCCTGGCCTAAGCACTGGAACTCCCTGTCTATTTATTCACAACAGGTAAGGCACCTTCCCTGCCCTCTTTCTGGCTTTTGTGGGCTTATTTATATGAAAGAGGAGTGTGCTAGTTTAAATAAGAATTTATCAATAAATATATGTACGAGATGCCTGAAAGGGTTGTGAAGGATTGCTTTGTGGAAGAGTCGCTCTGGGAGTTTTAAAGGTTCCAGATATATAAATGACTTTCCCAACCCCACAGCATCATAGTCCAGACATTGCAGATGTTTCATTTTGGAATACAGACAGGGGCATTGCTAAGTTTCCCATCCAAATAGACCCACTTAAATTAATGAGCATGGCTAGCTTCAGTCTATTAATTTCAGCAAGTCCACTCTGAGCAAAATTTCGTTGAATGCCACCAAAAGTCCTTAAAAGATTCAGAACATGGGACCACAGACAGAAATTTGTATGTGATTTTCATGTGCCTAGTTATACATGTAAGATGCAAATTTAGAATCAAAGTGTCACAGAAGGCAAGACGGCTCATTTCCCATCCAAATAACCCTCAAATAAATGATTCATTGAATTTGCACTCCGCTGCAGATCACCCAGAGCAATTCCTCCTCTTCGGTTCTTTTGTCCCACAAATTCCTGCACCAAATAAATTGCTTCCCCCTTTGATTACCCCTGTTAATTGCCTCCAAATAATCTCTAGATGAGATCATTTTAAATTACATTTTTCTTCAAAAATTAATATCCTTCCAGTAACCCAGGATCACCCCCCAATTTGTACCTTATCCAGAAATTCTTGGAATACTCAATAAAAGACAGGAGCACAGCCCATCAGCACTTTTGAGTAAGGAGTGGCACAAACGCCTTCCTCTGATGTATACATACAGGTATATTCAGAGAAGGGAAAGAACGGCCAATAAACAACATTTTCTCATTGTCCACCAGAGGGCACTGTTGGCTCACAATCAAGGTTCCTTGGGGAAAGTCAGTTTGTTGCCTTAAAAAGGTAAAGGGACCCCTGACCATTAGGTCCAGTCACGGACAACTCTGGGGTTGCGGCGCTCATCTCGCTTTATTGGCCGAGGGAGCCGGCGTACAGCTTCCAGGTCATGTGGCTAGCATGACAAAGCCGCTTCTGGCGAACCAGAGCAGCGCACGGAAACGCCGTTTACCTTCCCGCCGAAGCGGTACCTATTTATCTACTTGCACTTTGACGTGCTTTCGAACTGCTAGGTTGGCAGCAGGGACCGAGCAATGGGAGCTCACCCTGTCGCGGGGATTCGAACCACTGACCTTCTGATCGGCAAGCCCTAGGCTCTGTGGTTTAACCCACAGCGCCACCAGCGTTTGTTGCCTTACTGGTTATTAAAACCAGAGAAAATGGACCTGATCCAACAGTGTAGATGAAATTCCATTGTACGTAATTATTCCCTTTTCCCCAACAGGAAGAAATGTACCAATACTGAAGTGCAGCCTTTGCTATCCTGATGCCCTCCAGATGTGGCTGATGGAAGTTGTAACCCAAAAAACATCTGCATGGCGTCATGTTGACAAAGGCAGCTGCAGTGCTGTCGTCCACACATTTGATTTTTGCCCCGAACCAAGCAAGGATTAAGTCACAGTGTTTTTATGTCTTCAAAATAATATTTTTCCGTCCTTTTCAATATATTTTCTTAAGAAGCCGGTACAGTATAAGCTTTGTTGCTCTAACGCAGGAACTTTTGTCAGGTCAAATTAATCCACACAACTCTCTATCGAGCTGTGTGTTAATATTTGCACAATCACGTTCTTGCACACCGTTTTTTTTGGAGAATGTAATAAAAGGCTGCCATGTTGCCATTAAAGTATCTGAGTTTAACATTTCTCTTTCTTAACATTTGAATGATTACCTCTTTGCAGGAAACAATGTGTTTCTAGCACACAACTGAAAGAGGGATTTTGTAAAACCACAAATGTCAGTGAGATAAAAAAACTGGCATGCAGTTATCATGTTGCAATGCTCATTTAGTACATTCAGATTAATGGCCGTGATAAAATTAGGGAAAGATGGCAAAACTATTGAGCTATAGAAAACTGGAGAAAGTTTATCCAGTACAGTATTGCAAGAGAAGCAGTTTATATGGAAATGTGGACTCACAGAGATTGCCACTGCAAAAACAGAATTGATAAAACGTGCCCTTTCTCTAAAAGTTCCTTTTGTAAAAATCTTTTCTACTTGATTTTCTTTATACATCCAAACTAAGTACCGCAACAGACGGACGTTTTATGTGAAATTGTATTACAGTCATATATTTGAGCAGTATATTATTAATTTGTTCAAGTTGCATCCTGCCTTTTCACTAAACGTTCGGGGTAGCTAACAGCAACCTTTGCAAATACAACCCAGTATAATGAAATTCAGTCAAGAACATCAACAATATGCAAAGTTTAAAAAAAACACACACACAAGGCATCAAAACATCAATTTTAGACATCCAGTTATTGTTACAGTGGAGAAGAAAAAAAAGCTTTATAAGGACATTATTTTTAACCACCTACGTCATATCTGAAAGCACAATGTACTCTTGTTTTAAAAATTGTTTGTTAAAGAAATATTTTAAACCACCACTGGTTATAATAAGCAGCACCATATGTACAGATCAACTTAAAGGCCAGAGACCTGACTAAACTGAAATGTTTTTGCCTTCTGGCAGATGATCATCATCAGAGACTATTGTAAGTTTGGAGTCTTTTAAAAAAATGCTAAAATAAAGATTGTTTTAAAACCTAATTAATCTATTAGCCCAGTCCCCCTCGTCCGTTTTCCAGGGATGTTACAGGGAGGAGAGGGGTTGCTTCCATTTTTTTTTGCCAAGGCATATCATTGCAGCTACAAATAAATATTATTCATGGGTACAATCTTCTCTAACACATTTTTGAATGTCACCCAGCAAAATAATTCTCAGTTCTTACCTTCATGGATGCCTTCACGTGCCAATCATTTTCTGCAGTATACTCTCACCCCAGGGCTTGACTGATTTTTACACTTGAAAGGTGGATACCTCTGACCAGGGCTGGGGAATCTTTTTCATCCCGGGGGCCACATTCCCTTCAGGAAGACCTGTCGAGGGCCACATCCCAGGGGAGGGCAGAACCAAAGGAGAAAGTGAACAGAGCAATGGTTATAAATTATATCTTTGCAAAGTAGGCTAGCTTCTACACACAAACCCCTCTCTGTGGTATATGGCAGGGGTCAGCAAACTTTTTCAGCAGGGGGCCGGTCCACTGTCCCTCAGACCTTGTGGGGGGCCGGACTATATTTTTTGGGGGAAAATGAATGAATTCCTATGCTCCACAAATAACCCAGAGATGCATTTTAAATAAAAGCACACATTCTACTCATGTAAAAACACCAGGCAGGCCCCATAAATAACCCAGAGATGCATTTTAAATAAAAGCACACATTCTACTCATGTAAAAACACACTGATTCCCTGACCGTCTGTTGACTGGATTGAGAAGGCGATTGGGCCGGAACTGTTCCCCGGACCTTAGCTTGCCTACCTATGGTATATGGGGTGTTAGGGGAGGGGTAGTACCTCTGGTGGGGGACACATCATGCTCCTGGGGTAGTTTGTCCCCCTTTGGTCCATATCCTGCACTCAGCTCTCACCTGTGGCTCGAGAGCCAGTGTGGTGTAGTGGTTAAGAGTGGTAGACTCATAATCTGGGGAACCAGGTTCGCTTCCCCGCTCCTCCACATGCAACTGCTGGGTGACCTTGGGCTAGTCACACTTCTTTGAAGTCTCTCAGCCTCACTCACCTCACAGAGTGTTTGTTGTGGGGGAGGAAGGGAAAGGAGGATGTTAGCCGCTTTGAGACTCCTTCGGAGAGTGATAAAGCGGGATATCAAATGCAAACTCTTCTTCTTCCCACATCTAACCCTCCAATCAACTCTATCTGGACCCACACTGGCCCAGTTTTGCACCCTCTTGAGTGTTTCCCCCTGGCTGGAATAGAACCCCAATAGTGTTATTTGTTTGCCTGGATGGGGGATAGAGAGGGGTTGCTGGCATCCATCTGTCTTGAGAGACAATGGAGTGTGTCTCTGGAGGTGAACTCAAATCGCTGCATTAGCAGCACCGAAGTGACCTCCCTGGGGCACAAGCCTGGGCAGTGTGGATGGAGGTCCTGGGCTACCCAGACAACAAGACCCCCCTCTCAGCCTCAAATATGTGTCTGGCACCAGCTGGGCTGCAGGAGTTGCCAGAAGGCACCGTCCGACTAGGCACTGTCCGACTATCTTAGGGAACCCAGGACCTGTGGCTTCCCTTGCCATTTTAACTATTAACAAAAATGCAAACACAACGCGCTGGCTAATAACTGTTAGTGAATATATAACCGGCTGTGATGTCATTCGAAATATACGAATAAGCCTCTTTAAAATGATGTATGTATCATACAACACATCTCACAAAATATACAAGTAACTACAAGTTGTTATATGTATCAAACAAATCAATGAATAGCGAGGAATGCCAAGCCGTCTCTCAAAGGAAGACGTCTCACAAAAGTCTCAAAGGAAGACGTCTCTCCGGAGTCTCTCCGAAGTGAGCACTGATCCACTAGTATGATTCCCACTGGTATGAATATTTCGTTGATAATTATTCGCGGATGAAGACTTTATTCCGAAACAGCTGAACTATTCCGGATATACTGTCCTTTTGAGACTTCGGAGAGACGTCTTCCTTGTATATTTTGTGAGATGTGTGGTATGATACATACAGCATTTTGAAGTGGCTTGTTTGTATACTTTGAATGACATCACAACCGATTATATATTCACTAACAGTTATTAGCCAGCGTGTTGCGTTTGCATTTTTGTAGATTTTGCAGCACAGGGGTTTGTGTCTGTTCATTTTAACTATTAAGACACAATTCCTCTACACTGTGATCCTGAGTAAGCACTCTCACTGGACAGTCTAATGTTGCATCCTGTCGTAGCAAAAAAGGTGTGAACCTGATCAGGTAGCTCCATCACTGAGTTGTGTTTGCTGCCGACACTTGCGAAAATAAGAAGACAATGATCCAAGTAACAGATTGTGGCATTGCATGATAGCCAGTCTGTCAAAAAATACAAAACTTTGCTAGAAGATCAGAGGATGGTCCTGGTGAGAGACCCTCCCAATCTCTCGCCTTGAAGAATTAATCCCGTGCTGAAGCCATCATCTTAATCTACCCCTCAGCTCAATTGCATTTTCCGTTTTGCTCCATCTGTGGAAGCCACAATAGAGGTGCCGGCTTTATGGGAATATCTTGCTGATGGATAAATCCCGTCCGTCCTCACCAGAGGGCAGCGAGGCAAACGGGTCCCCTCTTAACCTCATCACTTAACTAATGAGGTTGTTGAAAGAAAGCCCTTTAGCAGAAGCCAGCAGGCAGACCCAAGCAGGAGAGGCTAAACAATTGCTCCTTGGGGTGTAGCGTGATGAGAGGGAATTGGGGCGGTGAGAAATATATATGTACACCTTTCCATGATCTGTGACAAAGTTGAAGAACCTGTGGGAGAGAAGAGGTTTCTTAACAGCTCAGAAGTTCCTGGGTCCAGCCTTCTTGTGACACTCTCAACGTTTCCCCAAGTGGCGGGGAGTTCCACAGGAGCTCTACCTCTGGATGAGACAGAGTTGGGGACATGCCCTTCAGGAGTTTTGGACCACAACTGCCATCCACCCTACTCAGTTTGCAACTTTTTAAAAAGTCCTCATGAAAAATTGTCAGCATTTTAGTATGCATTTCTGTACTGTATGCGATATTGCTGGATGTGCCTCTTTTCTGCAAGCAATTTTTTTCTCAGTATAATGCATTTTCATATGCAGTTTTCACAGATTCATTCAATGTGCATTCGATGTGTTCTTTAACGGTGTGCGAATTTTGGCACGCAAGTTTTGTGTGGGGGACTGCACTGCAAAGCGACGCCATTTTTGTACATTATGTTCACTAACATATGCATCTGTGTATACCTGTATAATTTGCTGGGATTTTTGTGCACTCAGCTGAATACCTTCGTTGAAAAATCTGGAGAGGTGCGGATTTCAGAGGATGGCTGGCTCTCGTGCCGTTTCAGAAGGTGCAAATTAGCTAGATTAATCTCTCAATGCTAACTGAACCCAATTCTTTCCCATCCCACTGTACTCAGGACAAACACCCCCCCCCAAAAAAAATTTCCAATCCATTTGCAAGCCTTTTCTCTGAGCCTCAAAATCCTTGGTGGGTTCCCCCCACCCCACAGTTGGCTCAAGACCCTCATACAGGGACGGGAGGAAGAGAAACCTTAGCCTCTTCCTCCAACCCCAAGCCTGGCAGCTGCCCCTCTCTCCTAATGGAAGTATAGGGTTACCTTCCTCTCTGCCTTTTGTTACCAGAGTGGAGTCTGGGGAGGGGAAAACCAAGGCTCGGCCTTTTCATCTCCCCTCCTGCAGCACCCAGGAATAGGATGGGGAGCCTGGGGTTGCTGGACTCTAAGTCCCATCAGCTGCAGGCAGCGTAGCAAGCGTTCAGGGGTGATGGGAGCCGTAGTCCAGCAACCTTGATATAACAGACACGGCTAGAGAAATGTGGAGCCAGGTCGGCATGTTTATGCGAAATAAATCTCCCCGAGTTCCTAAGAACATAGGAAGCTGCCATACTAAGTCCATCTAGTTCAGTATTGCCTACTCTGACCGTCAGTGCCTCTCTAGGGTTTCAGACAGAGCAATATTTCCCAGCGCTTCTTAGATATGCTCTAGGGATTGATTCAGAGAACCTCCAGGGCCTTCATTTGTCATGCGGCCCCCGGGAGGTTACCAACGGGGCAATGCGGCTCTCAAACTGGAAAAAAGGTTTCGTTCCAGGTAAATGTGTTTAGGATGACAGCACTGGCACCGCACTGAACACCCAGAAGTAGCTTGCATTTGTGGGGTTTTGAGAAAGCGTCATGGGCGCCAGCAACAAAATGGCTGCCTCGGGGGCGTGCGGCATTGCACAAAATGGCCGCCACGACCCTGGTATTCCATTTCCAACCCTGTTGGAACGTGGACCTGTTCAAGGGGATGTGTTGTCAGAGAGGCCGATCTCTGAGGAGGACTGAGGAGGAAGAGGCGACTGTTATGTATTAAAGATCTCACCCTAGGCCACTAGGGGTGTTGTGTGTATAAAGTTTCCACTCAGGTCCTCGTCAGTCAGTTTAGGCGGGAAACCCTGGGTTGTTGTTGTTACAATGTTGTCAGCCGGCTGCCTATATAAGCAGGCTGGCTGAGCTATTCAGTTCAGTTCTGTTCCAGCCTGAGAATAAAGAGAGCTGCTTGAAAATCACTGTGTCGTCTACTATGTCCACCCACTATTCAACAGCGACCATTGTTTTTCAGGGGAAACATATTGAGAACTTTGATGGGCGCCATAGGAGCCGCTTGCAGGGACGAGGGCACCTCACCGGCGATTCCCCCCTCATGATCATTCCCTTGCACTGATGGCAATCTCTTAAAAAAGAACAGAGACAGGCATTTGAGGCATAAATGCTGCCCTCCTCAGCTGCCTTTGATCCTCCCGCATATTTCATTCCTTTGTGTGGAGTTTCAATCATGGGCGATGCAAAACAAAAAAACTCTGACATTTCCAGAGCTCGGTCTATATTAAACTGAAAATGTGTTATGCACCAGAAAAATAGGAAGGACTCGAGTGCTGCATTAGTCTGGTATCTGGCTCTTGCAGGGAAACCGACTCTGAAACTTAGAGGGCTCAGAAGATAACTGAAGAATTAGTCACAATAATCCCCTCACAGAACTGCAGCTCCCAGAGTTCCCTGTGAAGAGGGACTGGGTGTTAAACCACTCTGGGAACTGTAGCGCTGTGAGGGGAATACATGTGTGTCTCGTATCAACTCTCAGCACCTTTAACGAACCACAGTTCCCATAAATATTTGGGTGAGGCCACCGCTGATTTAAAATGGTACCATTGTGCTTTGAATGTATGGCGTTTTCTGTGGCCCAAGGCACCAAAGTGAAAGAAATGGATTTAGGGTGGCAAGGGGGGAAAGAAGCAAACCTGTCAGCGCAAGCTGCTTGAGGCAGCTAAACATGGAAGCCGTTGTGTCATTAGAAACTGACGTCAAATTATGGGAGTTCCTGGCCAGACTTAGGGGACGTTTGTTGGGGTTTTTTGTCCCCCATGTTGAAGTCCAGGCAAAATGCTGGGACCCTGAAACAAGGCAAAAGGAAAGAAAAAGAAATATGTGCTTTTATGTTGTGAATCGACCTGAGATCTACGGGTATAGGGCAGTATAAAGATTGACTAAATAATAATAAAATAAGAATAACTTATGAGGCCTTTAAGCCCGGGAGCTGACACCCAGTTACACTGAATGTCCCGTTGAGGCCTCCTAGAATAAGTTGGAAATAAAAATGATTTGCTCCACAAAAGGGCCATCGTTAACATGGCCCTTGAACGATAGGCCTGCCATACATCCATAATTTCCTGGACGTATCCGGGATTTGTCCGCCGAAAATAACGTCCAGGTGGAATTTTCAGAAATCGGTTAAAATGTCCAGGAAAATCCGGGCGTATGGCAGCACATATCGAAAGTGTTGGTTTTTGTTGTTGTTGTTGTTGTTGTTGTTGCAAATTTCCTTAAAAATATAGCTCAAAAATTGTATATATTTTATTTTTTGGCGATTTTGCAAAAAAAAAAAAAAAGCCCCATATCGGGGTTTCTTTGTTCGTGAATTTCCTCAAAAATAGCTCAGAAACTACTTTTTATTAGCTCAACAACTTTTGCGCCCGGATTTTCACTTTTTGAAATTTGGCAACCCTATCTTAGCCCCGGCGAGTTCTGCCTTGTCTGCCAAATGGCTCCCACATGACACGCGAGAGAGAGACTGTTGCCCGGACCTCTCAAAGGCACGATAAGACAGCACTAGGCGCTGTGGCGGAATCGCCGCCCTCCATTTTGTGCCAGTAGTAGCGAAGATAAAGGGGTTTGGAAGGCGGGCGTCAGGTGAAGAGGCCCGAAACCTTTGCCGATTCTGACAGGAATCTGAGCCCGGCCATGCCTCCCCAGCTGCCCAGATGCTGAGAGACGGGAGCAGGAGGGCCGCCAAGTGCGGAAAGATGGCCGGGGCCTGACAGGAGCTGAAAGAAGCGGAAGGGCTGGCAGGACGGGGCGCTTGACAAAGCGGCACTTTTAATGGAAGTGAAAGGATCTGATGGTGACAACAACAACAACAGTGGGGGAAAGGTGGCCAGTGAAGAAACTCAGGGGCTGGAATGGCACGTCGTCCAACTCAAGACCTGCGAAAGCCGTTTGGGGGCCTGAGGTGGTGACAAATCAAAATGGCGCCCGCTGCTGCTCGCACTAATTCATGCGGAGTTGTTGTTGAAGATAAGGCACATTCATGTTCGTGGGTCCTCTTCTGCGTAGTCTAGGCATTCATCCATAGGCCTACCGTTGCTTGTTGACAGGGAATGTCCCGTGCCTCCATTATTTCTCTGCTGGCCATGTGGCATTCCCTTCAGAATTTTATTATTTGTTATTTGTTATTTGTTATTTGTTATTTGTTATTTGTATACCGTCCTCCATCGGTGGTTCAAAATATAAAAATGCAAGATAAAAGCATGCAAGGAAAAAAAAATAAGAAAAACAAGTACAAAACAAAGAAATTGCCTTCCCACAGCCTTCCCACACTTCCCTCACTCTGGATTTTCTCATGTATGGGAAACTCCGAATTGTGGGAGGAGAAGGTGTGAGGGATTTGGAACAGTGCGTCATACAGACGATGGAAAATTAGTGGAGGTAAAGGAAGTTTTGCCATTCACACGAAACAACAAGACATAGATGAGCTTCCTATCGGGTTGGGTTGGGATCTACTTGATAGAGTGATTTGATGTCGATTGGCGAGGGTTTCCGGTCCCCAGCTTTTTTAACAACAGCGATAACAAAACGACTCCCTTCTCTGCAAAACTATACTGTTGAAATGAAGATGTGGGGTTACAGGAATTGGTTTTTGTGAGGACAGATTGTAAACTCAGTTCAGTTCTGTTCACTCTTAAGGACATCTCCAGAGTATCGCTATATACAGCTGAGATCCCATCACACGCCGGCAAATTCAGATCACACAATTATAGTTGTCTAGTGCAACAAAGCTGCTTCACTTAAATTTGCTTTTTGCAATGAAGCAAACTGACGGTGGAATGCAAACTGTGGTATAACTCTTGCTTTGACACAATGTCATCTAACCTCCCCGCAAACAAATCGGAGTAAATGCTAATTTAAACAACCATTTCCTTGCAATCAAATAATAATGAATGTTCAGTGTTTGGTCAGCAGGAATTGCCCTAAGGGTATATATTTTTTCCAATCCGGTCACAAGTTGGCAGATCTTGTGGTGCTGGTAAAAAAAGCAAAGTAGATGCCGTAAGCCTGAGACTGTTATAACCTCCTGGTTATACACATGACAACAGAAAATGATACACACACAAAAACAGATCTTTAGGGAAGGGGGACGGGAAACATATTGAGTCCTGAAACAAAGCTTCTTTCAAAAGCATCAAGGTTTTTTTCCTTGCCCTAGATAGAAATGATAATTTTTTGTAAGTACTTGTTAGGGATGTGAAAATGTTGATAATAGCAGAACAGACCCCTTGTGGGGAGGGAGTTTCTTATCTCTTATTTCTCTGTTCTTGGGTTCCCAGGTTGACCAGCGTCACAGAGACCCATAATACTGTAAAGACTTGTCTTGTGAATCTCACAAGAAGAAGCTGAGGATTTTGTTCTCGGGACCAAACTGTGCTCTGCAACACAATTTAAAGTGTTGTGAATATTGTATTAAAGCTTGATCCATAGTATATGTGGCCAGCTATGCAAAATTCATTCCTATTCTTTATTCGGAACGATCTGCTTTTTTTCCCTTATTCATTTGCCGAAATTTGTTTGTTTGTTTGTTTAAATAAAATTGTTTGTTTGTTTGTTTGTTTCCATTTCAAGAGACACAGCTCCACTCCAGCACTTACAATCCCTTCCTCTTCCTTTTCAACACGGGAAAGAACTAATTGCAAGCCGTTATTTAATTTAAATTATATATTTTTGTCCCCTTTGAAGAATAACTGTCATTTAAGAAGAAAAGAGAGTTTCAAGCAAATATTCAAGTGGTAACTTTTATTAAAAACAATGTGGAAACAATCTTATGGGATTTGGATAAATAATAATAATAAATAATAAATTTTATTTATACCCCGCCCTTCCCAGCCGAAACCGGGCTCAGGGCGGCTAACACTGATAAAAATTACAATAATATAAAAGAAAGAAAAACCGTTAATTAAAATACAGGTTAAAATACAATTTAAAATACAATTTAAAATTTAAAATTTAAATGCAGCTTCAATTATCGCCCAAAATCAAATAAAAAATAAAAAGGTTGTTCCTGCTGTTTTGTTCCCTGATCAAACCTTTTAATAATTATTTTACAAGAGCTATTTATGCAATTATGATTTGCAGGTTTCGGTGTTAACTCCATAGTGCTCCCCTCCAGTTCTCTTAGATTGAGTCCAAACCCTACATTTCGGTTCACTTTGATTAACAGTGGATGACGTGGCATGAAGAGTGATGTGATTCAAGCCCAAACCTCTAACATGTTTATGTTGAACCAACTCCCATGCTGTAAACTGCTTTTAAAACACATTTTTCACGGGTTTCACCAATTCGGCTTGCAGGATCACGGTTCGGAAGACACAGGATCCGGACGTCTCCTTTAGCCCAACAGAACAGGGTAGTTATTTAACTGCTGATCATGTCCAGGTATTTAGAGATACTGGGAATGATTTTATCTGTAAAAAATAATCGGAACAGAATTCGCTGAAGACCTTTTGCCTGTTTATTTGTAGGAGTTACAGTCCGTAATAAATTGCCTGCCACTATATTTGGTTTGGTGTCTGTTCTTGATTTTATTGTCTTATCTTTTTGTAAACCGCTTTGAAGGTTTCTGTGTTTTTTGTTTGTTTTGTTTACAAATGAGCGGCGTATAAATATTATGAAATAAGTTAATAATTTGTCGTAGTGAGAATGGTGACTATGAGATCATAGTGATGCAAAAATTGCTATTCAAGACAGGCCACTGAAGATCCAGGATGTTGTTAAAGCTATTAAAGGGAAACCCTCGGAATAATAGGAAAAAACCAGGCGAAAATTGGGGAAACGTGAGGGTTGCTCGTTAATTTGGGGGGAAATCATCAAAAAATTTAAAAGTCCAAAATTTATTTTAAAAGAACTAGAGTAAGTAGGGTAAATTATCAAGATTTTTTTTTGGGGGGGAACTAGATTTAAAAAATAGAAATAAAATCAATGTTTCTTTAATTGGGCAGGGTTTAATGAAGTGAATTATGGTTTACTGTCTGTGCAATGGAATTTTGAGTGCATGTAATTAATTCTAACAAATAATACATTGTTTTAAGATATTAAAAGGGGGATTCCAAAGGCATGCTGATTTTGGAATCAGTGCTCCTCATGGGTGCAGGTTTTTCCCAGTGTCCATCTGACATTGGTGCCATCAAGATATCAGCCTGTTATAATATCAGTCCCCAATTTATATCTGGATATACCCTTTTTAAAAGTAAATCCTTTTGGGAAATGATTTATAATGAAATGAAAAGAGTGTTGAAAAACACATTTGTCAAGAAACCAGAGGCCTTCTTGCTTGGAATGGTTAACCAGGAGATACCTAAGGAAGACCACACGTTTTTTATGTATGCCACAACAGCAGCGAGGATTTTGATTGCAAAGTACTGGAAGACAAAGGATTTACCTACGATGGAAGAATGGCAGATGAAGATGATGGATTATATGGAACTTGCCGAACTGACTGTGAGACTCCGCGACCAGAGGGAAGAAGCGGTGGAGAAAGAGTGGAAGAAATTTAGAGAATATCTTAAGAAGTATTGTAATATTTAGAGTAAAGAGAATGCTAGAAGAATAATATTTTACAGAATAGTTTAAAGAACGATTAAGTGAAGATAAGATAGGTGAATAAACAAAATATTAAGTAAATAAAGTATAATGATATAAGGTAGAAAGTTGATAAGATAATAAGGAAAAAGACATAGAAATAGAATAAGATATAAGAATAAGATTAGAAAATGAATGTAATAGTAAGTGATGAGAGGAAATTGCTAAAGAAGTTAAAATTTATATACTGAAACGTAGAGGGGAAGACAGGAGGAAGTCCAATTAAAATGATAAGGAATATAGATGGGGAATATATTAGTAGTGTGTGTAGTATGTGTAGTATTGTGTTTTTTGTATTTTATGTTGTGTTAGGTTTGTTTTTTATTTTTTTGAAAATTGTGTGAAAAACCCAATAAATATTATTAAAAAAAATAAATAAAAGTAAATCCTTTTTTTTTTGCAACAAATAAATCTTCCCAACAGTCCATTTGTGATATCACAATGACCCATTCACAGAATTAAGTCTCCATCTGAAAGCACCTTAAGAAAATGTTCTCATCCCAAATATTTGATGGAAATATTTGAAACACATTAAAAATCCACTGAATAGCATTTTAAAACAAAAACCAAAAAAAACAAAACCCTGAATGCAATTAAATAGTTGGCTTTTCACACAGAAGTGCTCTAGTGCCTATAAAATCAGAATGCTTTGGGAAAATAATGTTAACTATTGTTTTTAAAAATGCTTTGGAAAAATAATGTATAACTATTGTTTTTTTTAAAATGCTTTGGAAAAATAATTTATAACTATTGTTGTTTTTTAAAAAAATGCTTTGGAAAAATAATTTATAACTATTTTTGTTTTTGTTGTTATTTACCCACCCTTCAACGTAAGGGCGGACTACAACAAATTTAAATACATTAAAACCAGTGTAAAACAAAACAGCTGCACAGAGACCTGGTTTTGTTTGTTTAATTATGATGTAATATAGAAAATCTCACACGACCCTGGAAAACAGAGGACAGTGGGAGCCTCTGAGTGTCACTATTTTGGGGGGGAATTAAAGTGCTTTCCATGAATTCAGACTTGTGCAACTGGAGTGTAGTAAATGCTCTGTTGACTCTCTGTAACATATGCACTTTTTGTGGTCTGGAAACTGAAAGAGAAAAGTGGGGTGAACAAATTATTAACAGAAGACGTGCAGCCCCCGAAAGCAAATAGAGATGATTGCAGGATGAATGCTTGTTGTCATATAACCACCCCACAAACAAACTGTAACAAATGCTCCATACATTTGAGTGGATACAATTATTCTTGCGTCACTGAATGATTGGCAATTGCTATTGCAGATGCTTCTGTGCATTTTCAAATAATTTTCTAGTTTGCTCTGTAGCTCTAAATGTGTTATTCCAATGTAGTTTGCTGTTTTAGTTACATATTCTTTTATCTATTTTCATAGTTACCAACCACTTCGGGGAAGGCGGGTGGAACGGGGGGTGGTATGTCTCATGTGAGACGAAAAAAGTGTGAAAATAAATACACGGATACGCAACATTATCGTATTTCAAAAGGCATAATTTAAAATATACAGGTTCATATTTCTTGAGAAAGTATAATCGTTGAATTTCAGGCAATTAATTATTCACTAGGATTTAAGCCCAGAACGGGGAGGGATTCTTTTGCAAAATGGATTCAATCTGTCCCCTGGGAGTTGGAAAGCAAATACTGTCAGACACTGTATTGTTTGTAGATATTTTTTAACAATGGGGAGATGATTATTCTCTCTCCCACCCCACCGCTCTCCCCAAAGTATCTTATAAACACTGGAAGTGTTCTGTATGCTGGGTTTTATATCAAGCAATGCATTTAAGATTCAGGCAAAGGAACTGTGCTATGTCAACATAGAAAATGGGGCAGGAATTTGCCACATCGCTGTTTGATCAATCAATAAGCAATTAACAACAGCAAACAATAATCAGTTGCTACTTCTATTGGTCTTTAAAATACATTAAGTCTGGGAAAGATGACACAGTATCATGGATATTTCATAGAATCAAGTCAGAGGTCAGCAGACTTTTTCAGCAGGGGACAGTCCACTGTCCCTCAGACCTTGTGGGGGGCCGGACTATATTTTGGAAGAAAAAAAAATGAACGAATTCCTACGCCCCACAAATAACCCAGAGATGCATTTTAAATAAAAGGACACATTCTACTCATGTAAAAACACGCTGATTCCCGGACTGTCCACCGGCCGGATTGAGAAGGCGATTGTGCTGGATCCGGCCCACGGGCCTTAGGTTGCCTACCCGTGAATGAAGTGTTGTACTCTACATTAGTCAGAGCAGTTCTGTTTAAATTAATGGGCATTTGCTAACTTAGGTCCCTTAACTTCAGCGAGTCTACTCTGAGTATAATTTAGTAGAAGGCAGCCCATTCTCTCTCTCCCCCCTCCATTTTGTTATCACAACAACCCTGCGAGGTAGGTCAGGCTGAGAGAAAGTGACTGGTCTAAGCCACCAGGTGAGCTCCATGACTTTGTGGATAGATATAAGATCAGGGAAAAGGCCCATCTAGACCAGCATCCTGTTCTCACAGTGGCCAAATAGCTGCCCCGATGGGAAGCTTGCAAGCAGGTCTTGAGCACAACAACATTCTCCCCAGCTGCAACTCCCAGCATCTGGCATCCAGAGACACGTTGTCTCCGATACGGGCGGTAGGGAGCAGTCATCACGGCCAGCCTTTTCATCTGTGAATTTGTCTAATCCCCTTTTAAAACCTTCCAGTGTGGTGTAGAGCCAGTGTGGTGTAGTGGTTAAGAGTGGTAGACTCGTAATCTGGTGAACCGGGTTCGCGTCTCTGCTCCTCCACATGCAGCTGCTGGGTGACCTTGGGCTAGTCACACTTCTCTGAAGTCTCTCAGCCCCACTCACCTCACAGATACAGGTAGGTACCTGTGTTGGTCTGCCATAGTCAAAACAAAATAAAAAATAAAAAAATTCCTTCCAGTAGCACCTTAGAGACCAACTAAGTTTGTTCTTGGTATGAGCTTTCGTGTGCACGTATCTGAAGAAATGTGCATGCACATGAAAGCTCATACCAAAAAAATCTTAGTTGGTCTCTAAGGTGCTACTGGAAGGATTTTTTTTATTTTTTATTTTGTTTTCACCTCACAGAGTGTTTGTTGTGGGGGAGGAAGGGAAAGGAGAATGTTAACCCCTTTGAGACTCCTTCAGGTAGTGATAAAGCGGGATATCAAATCCAAACTCTTCTTCCAGGTTGGAGGCCATTACAACATATTGTGGTGTTGAAACCCATAGTCCTGTGGCAGTGCATTCCATAGGTAGCAAATCTCAGTGTGTCTCTGTGTCTGTGTGTACACTTCTGGATTCCTTGAAGGAAAGATGGGGGAGCAGTGAATGTCGTCATCTTATTTACGTTAATCTGGGCAGGAGAGTATATTTGCACTTCTTTGGGAGGCGAGAAAGGAAATGTCACCATCACGGCTAAATCAGCAGTGTGTTAGAGACGGCAGTTGACAGCCGTATGATTTTGAGATTTCAGTGACGGGCTATTAAACGCTAATTTCCAACCATACCGACGCTTGGCCTCTGGACCAAATCAGTACTTTTCTTCCCGATGAACTTAACAAAGTGCACATTTCAGCAGAGTGCATGTCAACGGCCGCCTTGGTAATCAAAGCCGGAGAACTTGTTTCCACTGCCGCCTGCAAATGAATAAGGACTTGGAGAGGTTTGGCCAGCAGCGTCACAAAGCTGGGATTGGCTAGAGAGCAAGAGGCCCAGCCACTTTGACTGGCTAAAAAAGAGAGGGAATTTGGTGGTGTCGATGGCAGTGGGTGAGATGGGAGTGGCTACTTTGCCTCCGGCGTTAAGCAAAACATCGAGTTGGTTAGCTAGCCAGGTTGACTGGGACTGTTGGCCGGACCTGGGAAGGCCCCAGCGACGTCCACCTCCTCTTATGAGCGATGGAAGGGTTAAACACAAACAGCTGGGTCCTGAAATCTCCATTCAGCATCACTAACCTACTCCAAGATGTGGCCTCAAGCGGCGCTCCCAAGGGGCCACTGTCATCACCGTTGTTGAGGGAAGACGAAGACGTCGTCTCAGCAGCAGCAGCAGCCGCTGGTGAGGAACGGCAGAGGTTGAGAAAAGAGGATCTTTCTGGCGAAAGGAGAGGGAAGCACGAGAAGCCGCCATTCAGCTACAACGCCCTGATCATGATGGCCATCCGCCAGAGCCCGGAAAAGCGCCTGACTCTCAACGGCATCTACGAGTTCATCATGGGCAGCTTCCCTTACTACAAGGAGAACAAGCAAGGCTGGCAGAACTCCATCCGCCACAATCTCAGCCTCAACAAATGCTTCGTCAAGGTGCCCAGGCACTACGACGACCCTGGCAAGGGCAACTACTGGATGCTCGACCCTTCCAGCGAGGACGTCTTCATCGGAGGGGCCACCGGAAAGCTGCGCAGGAGGCCGTCCACTTCCCGGACCAAGCTGGCCTTCAGGAGAGGAGCTCAGCTGGCTTCGGCCGGGGTGACCCTGGCTGGATCTCTCTACTGGCCTCTGCCTCCTCTTTACAGTGCCTCCTCAGCCTACCTCAGCCACCCCCCTGGCACCTTCTCTTCCATTTTCTCCCACCAGGCCATTTCTCCTCCAGCAGGGCACAGGCAGATGGAAGTAGATGGCTCCTACAGCAACCAGCAGCAGATCGCCACAGCGATGTTGGCCTCGGCCATCCCCTGCTGCCGCTCCTCACCTGACTGCCTGGACTCCTGCTCTGTCAACTTCCTGGCCGGACAGGCGAATTACATCTTCTCTCAGAGACATCACACCTTGCCAATGAGTCCTCAGGCTGTCCTCCCTTCCAAAGCCACCAGAGATCTCCTCGGAAGAGGTCCTCCACCTTTCCCCGGGCGGCTTTCTCCAGAGCTCCCAAGCTACTTTGTTTTTCAGAACCAGGCTGTTCCTTTTCATCCAAGCCTGCCTTGACTGTATACCCCACAAGCCTCTTCTTCCCTGAAAGAAACATTTTTTTAAAAAATTCCTGCCTGCTAATATTTGAACCCAGTCAGCCTCCTGTTGTGCTGTGTGCTACATTGGTTTTCCACCCGTGGTCCATGAAAAACTCTGGAGGAATGTTGACTTTTCACGCCACGTGTTTCCCTCTGACCCTTCACTGTCTTTTCTGGTGAAAGTGAGGGCATCTATCAATGTTTACCAACTAATTTCTTCGAATGCCCCTCGCTAACCTGAACTATGAGAAAATCTTTGAGGGCTAAGACAAGTCAGCCAGCTTCCAGTGTAGGTCCGAGCTCTGCTTTGCTGCCGACATTTGGCATCATCAAGACTGGCACTCTGAACGCCAAGTGAGACAGAATTGCCCCAGCAGGTGCCAGTCGGTTTTGATGCCCATAAATTCTGCACATTTTCCCTTGCCTTGACTCCACTTCTATCCTCCCAATGCCTTTGATTAACGTACTGAATAATAGGACGGACTTTTGAACAATGCTCCTTGCAGATGCTTGCAGAGCATCAAATGTAGCATGCCTGAACCTTCACCCAGCAAAGTTCTAACTTAGCTGGGCTGCTGTGATTCAGCCTTTAAGCCTCTCCTGCAATTACAACCTTTGAGCTGTGTGATCCTACAGGGCACATTGGTTTAGGAGCCGTCGCAATCAGCAAGACTTGCGTTGTGCTAAATCTGTTTAAGGCTGAAGAGCCGATGGGTCTCGGACATCTTTGTGTGGCAGGTTTGGGTGTTGCTTATTTTATTGGTAATTCATAAGCAGCATCAATGGGCATGGCATTTTCTGAGGGGGGTGGGAACCACCAGATCCCTATCCCCCAAGGAGCTTAGATTCTAAATTTCATCAGTGCAGTAAAGTAATAGCAGAGGGTGGGATTGGAAGAGAGAGGAGAAAACACAGTTTGATTGCGCTTAGTGTCAAGTCTTCTCATCTGCAGCTGTAGTGCATGGTCTGGAACAAAGGAAAATCCCAAGGCAAGGCAGGTATGTTGTCCCCCCCCTCCACCTGAGCACCTCTGCAGACAGTGCTGCAGAATACACAACTTGCAGTGGTCCACACAACTCACTGGGATCATCACAGGGCAAAGTGTCCCATGTTTCTGGACTTGGGAGATTACTAGTGCAATAATGCCTTGCTGAATCGGGCCCAAAGTCCCACCTAGTCCAGCATCATGTCTCCAGCAGAAATGGCTAGGAATCAGTGGCGCACTGCTTCTAAACATGGACATGTAATTTATAATTATCAATGGCTGATGGATGTTCATTGACTTGCCTTCTTTGCAAATTTAACTTTTTTTAAAAAACACCAAACACTATCAAATTCACTGTCTGGTCATCACCACAGCTTGCGTCAATGAATTGCTAAAGTTAATTATGTGAAGCATTTCATTTGTGCGTAACCTGCCAATCGGCTTAATTGGAAGAGGCTAAAAATCTGCCGTTTTTTGACAGAGATGGAGGGTAATTGCTTGATGCTTGCTTGCTCTCTCTGAGCAGCACATCCAATCCTCAGAATTTGAGGTACTGGAGAAAATGCAGTAAAATTGCAGTTCTAAGTGTTTAAAAACCCACTAAATGTGCTCAGTAGGATTTGCACATAAGTGTGTGTCAGAATGTGCAAATTCCCTTCTGGATTAAATTGCTTTGTGAATCAGCTTCCAGTATCCTCAGATTTCTGCTGGACTTAATTCCAAGTAATTAATTGTACTTTTAATTGCCGCTTGATAATTGATACCCCAGCCCTGAACACATTTACACAAGGGATCAAAACAATCAAGTCCCATTGATTTAAGGGTTGTGGTTTTAGGATCTGTGGGTTTGGAAGTGAGTTTAGAGACAATCAATTTCTATAGTATATTTATTCCAAAGTTTTTGCAGTGATTGTAATAGTACTATCCTATATAATAATTCCCTAATGTCCCCACGTCCGCGGGTGTGTGTCAGTGGAAATTTTCCACTGCGCATGTCACACACGGACGGACGCAGGGATTGGAGCGGGCGGAGAGGGGGGCGTGTCCCCTCCCCGTCACGCTCCTCCTCTCCCCCGGCCGCGCCGCTCACGCGAGGCCCCGGCTTCACCCGAGGCCTACGCGCTCGGCGGATCGGTCAGTCACCGCGGGAGCAGCAGCGCCAGCTGGCGCTGCTGCTCCCGCGGTGACTGAGCGATGGCTCCTGAGGCTGCCCGTCCGTGCTGCTTTAAGGCAGCACGGACAGGCAGCTCCAGGAGCCGCCAGTCCCTCGGCGGGAGCGGCGCTCCCTCGGCGGATCGCTCAGCGGTCACTGAGCGATCCGCCGAGGGAGCGCCGGCTCCTGAGGCTGCCTGTCCGTGCTGCTTTAAGGCAGCACAGACAGGCAGCTCCAGGAGCCGCCAGTCCCTTGGCGGGAGTGGCGCTCCCTCGGCGGATCGCTCAGTGACCACTGAGCGATCCGCCGAGGCAGCACGGACAAGCAGCTCCAGGAGCCGCCACTCTCTCGGCGGGAGCAGCGCTCCCTCGGCGAATCGCTCAGTCACCGTGGGAGCAGCAGCGCCGCACTCCCGCGGTGACTGAGCGATCCGCCGAGGGACCGCCGGCTCCTGAGGCTGCCCGTCCGTGCTGCTTTAAAGCAGCACGGACAGGCAGCTCCAGCAGCCGCCACTCTCTCGGCGGGAGCGGCGCTCCCTCGGCGGATCGCTCAGTCACCACGGGAGCAGCAGCGCCGGGCTCCCGCGGTGACTGAGCAATCCGCCGAGGGACCGCCGGCTTTAAAGCAGCACGGACAGGCAGCTCCAGGAGCCGCCACTCCCTCGACGGCAGCGGCGCTCTTCTAGCGCCCGTTATCTTAACGGGCTTAATTTACTAGTTATTAATTAGTTCCTACAGTGTGTGTGTGTGTGTGTGTGTGTGTGTGTGTGTGTTTAATTATCCTTTATTCATGTGAGTTTGTGTGTTTTACGACCCTTCATTCAGAGAAAACACAAACTCTTAATGTGCGGCAAGAACTTCAGCTTGCAAACATCACACCCTGAGGGAGCCAAGTGCAATTTATATCATTCAGCTATTCTGATTTTTACTTTAATGTGCATGTCTGTTTAAGATTTGACTGAGAAGTGACAGATGATATGCTCAAAAGAGAATACAATTAATGTTTTGGGGCATAATAAATCTTCTTCGTGGCTATTTTTAATGGAAAAGCTAAAATGTGCAAGCTGAGGCTAATTTTTAGGGTCCTTTGCTTGCTTATCTACATTATTTCCAAACTGTGCGGTAGTTTGAATTGGGGTGGGTGGGGAGAGAGGATGAAATCCATCAAGCATGTCTCCTGTCCATAAAGCCAATATACATGTGAGATGCACAGGAACTGTGTGATCAGTAGACCTGTAATTTTGTTGAAATTAATTGTGTTTGCATGGGAGAGAGAAGCTCTGTGGAATGCACCTTAAAATGTCGAATATCGCGAACCACAAGTGAGTTTCACCTGCGTGAATCAATCCCACAATAAAGATACTTACTGATCCATTTGTTTCCCAAACCCGACGGCCGTGTTTGATTGTGAACTTTTGTGTCGTTTCATTTTGGTCAGTACAAGGATCAAGGAATCGAGATGCAGGGATCATTAGGAAAGAAAACCAAAATCAAACTGCCAATGTAATTGCGCCATTATACAAATCTGTGGTGCAACCGCATTTGGAATAATTTATTATTATTATTATTATTATTATTATTATTATTAAAGTGGACAGAGAAAAGTTTTTCTCCCTCTAGAGCTCATAGGCATCCAATGAAGCTGAATGTTGTCGGAAGGTTCGGGACACAAAAAAGGAAGCCCTTCTTCACACAGCCTATGGAACTCCCTGCCACAGGATTAGGCAAATTCATGGAGCATAGGGCTACCAATGGCTACTAGCCACGATGGCTATATTCTGCCTCACATTTGGAGGCAGTGATGTTTCTGAATGTCAGTTTCCGGAAACCACGGCAGAGAGGATCCTGTTTGCGAGTTTTCCATGGGCATCTGGTTGGCCACTGGCCTGAATCAGCTGGGTCTTCTTACGTTCTTAAGACTGACCGGCCTCACTCTAGCCCCACGAAACTACGCAATTCATTAATATATACACAAACGTATCTATTTGAATAAAGGCTCTCCCAGATGACCTGTTTATTGAGCATTCATCCTGATTTGCTTGCACAAGGTTTATGCCAGAGGTTAGATTATATCTGGTCTTTAATAGGTTTATGTCTATATATGTTGTTGTTGTTGTTGTTGTTGTATTTATGCCCTTCCCATCTGATTCGGTTGCCCCAGCCACTCTGGGCGGCTTCCAACAGATATAAAAACATAATAAAACATCAAACATTAAAAACTTCCCTATACAGGGCTGCCTTCAGGTGTCTTCTAAAAGTCAGACAGTTGGAGATGTTTAAACCATTATCTTTTATATGTTTCTTTTAGCTTTCTGGATTTTTATCTGTGTTGCTTTAATTTGTTTAAGCTGTCCTCGAGTCCCAGTCTGGGAAGAAGGCAGGAAATAAAGTAACAGGAAAATTTATTGAAAATTTATTCTAATCTGTTTGCGCTCATCTCACTTTGCTTGTGGGATGTTTATACATCTTCCCATTAATCAATTCTTCACCTCACACTTTCCAGGGAAGAATCCCCACCGCTCTCTTAACCACGACAAGTTTGCGTGGGGTTTTCCAAAGTGGATTTGTTACACTGGAGCAACAAAGCGCTTTAACCCACTTTGATTGCACAAACCTCCATTTTTTGGTGTGCGCTTGAATCCCCTCCTCAGAAATAGTGACCATTTAGAGGCGCTTTATGTATCCCGCTAGTTGGAACGTCAAGGCAGCATAAAACAGAAAAAAAAAATCTTTATAACCTCAAAGTATAAAATGCAGTCACCGTCATATAAACCCTGAGAAGTCATTGCCTTTTTTTTTAAAGGTGTTTCTATATATGTAGAAAGGAGAAAAACAACAAATGCACAACAAAATAAAATAAAGAACACAAATTGAGTCCCAACATGGGGTGAGGGGCATGAGATCAAGCACATATCATAATCCAACCCAGTCGAAAAGAATAAGTCCATCTTTAATGGGGGGAAAGAAAGATCTTACATTGTCCAAATCCTTTCAGCTGCTGACATATAAGATTGTATGTCCGGTGTAGCAGTATATAAAATAAAGCTCCACCATACAGCATTGAACTACAGTGGCTTCTTGCAGCCTTGTACTAGGAGTATATATCGTTTTGAATAACTTGGGTTTTATAAACAAGGACCATAGGAATAATAAATTGATACAAATAAATAGACCAATTCTTCTCATGTCATTTATGTATCACAAAAATTACTAAGAGTATATTACGAATGATTTCCCCCCCAAATGCAGTGTTTGACCAAAATTTACTATACCAAGCTTGGATGATTAAATGGTCTAAGGCAGTGGCTCTCAAACATTTTTCTCTGGGCCACACTTTCAGAATAAAAATTTGCTTCTGCCACTGAATTTTTGATTGATAAGAAATACAGTGGAAAACAAAAAGAAGCAACTAGCTGTGCTTGGTTTATAACCTAGAACACACCTACTTTATAATATGATCATGGGACATCCAGAAAGTATAAAATAATGCAGCGATGTAAGAACATGAATCATTCTCAAAATATAATTATTAAACGAGCCTCTTACATATGTACCTTAAGTACATATGAGAGGTATGAGATTGCTTTTGCCAGGTAATCTCATTTATATTAGGTCTATTTTGAGACAGACAAACTCATCTCATCAACACAAATAAGACTTTTTTCTTTTCTGGTCTTTCATATTTGTCGGAGTTGAAAATCCCTGTTTGTGGAGAACTATAGAATAGCCAATGCTCTTGAAGAGAGAGACGTGAATACTATTTCTGCTGGTGTGGATACAGATAGCAATAGAGATGATAGAGATAGAGAGGTACTACACCAAAATGTTTAAATGTTTATTTGATTGCCCCTGAATATTCCCACCATACTTATCAAGATGATGGACTATGCCGAAATGGCAAAACTCAGAAACCAAGAAGACAAGAACTTTAAAAAAGAATGGGAAAAGTTTATAATTTATATACGAGACCACTGCAAGCAGGTTAAAACACTGGCAGGATTTTAATCACACTTGTAAAGTAACGGAAACTATGGACAATTTAGAAGGGAAAATATTTGGATAAATATTGACATGCAGTTGTAATTATTTTTACTAGGACCCATGGAAGGGATGGGGGGAAGTCAGGAGATTCAGAGTAATCGCAGTATTTGGATTTTGAATTGATGTTTGCTGTTTGTTGATATTTTTTTTTAAAAAGAGAACCACTGGTCTGAGGTCTTCCACAGTCCTTAGATGCCATTATTGATATAATTTTACATATTTTAGATGAATGCCCATTTCTTTATCCAGCTAGACCATAGTCCCAGGCTTCCATTGATTCCCACCAAAGCAGGGAGTGCCCCCCCCACCCTCCATTCCTGTTGCGGCACCACGCCAGAGGGACACAAGCAAAACAGGCGCCTGCCCTTCGAGGGAGCTGTCCGAACACGCAGACATGCGAGATGGGGACACAGCTGACGGTAACCAGAAGCTTCTGTGGATTAAACACAAACTCTCTCTCTCTCTCTCTCTCTCTCTCTCTCTCTCTGGCACCTGTTGACTTTTATGGCCCTCAACTCATCCACAAAGCACCAGTCATTTCCGTGCCCCTCAGGCGCAAGCCATTCATAAAAAGGGAGGCAAAGGCAGTTACACCACAAGTCTAAACAGATTTCACTGGGGAAGAGCTACAGCTCAATGGTTTGCATGCAGGAGGAGGAGTGCTTTTTTTCTGAGGGGACGCAGGGGTACGCATACCCCTAAACATTTTGTGAATCTAAGTTTGGCCTCATTGAGGGACTGTATTTCAATATGAGTAGGAAAAGGAGAGTACCCCCAAAACATTTTTTTTAGAAAAAAAAGCACTGCATACATCACAAGCAGGACACGAACACAACAGTCGGTATATAGCCCTTTTTTGTGTGATGGTACTCACTGGTGCAGAATACCGTAACCTTTTCTTCCTGCCTGTGAAAGCCTTTTTATGCTGGCACCTGCTTTGACCAACACAAGCATCTCTCTCTCTCTTTTTTTGCCATTATGTGCTTGTTCAAAGCTTGCTTGCTGCTTCATTAACAGCCAATTCATTGAAAAAGCCACCGTTGTGCGGAGTTTACTGTGCTGGGCTGGGCACATTCGAATCCCTACCCAATTATGTGTGCTGTTGGGACCAGCCACTCTCGTTTTGGCCTGACCTACCTCTCAGGGTTCTTGAGAAGATAAAATATAGGCACGGGGCAAAGCTACATATGCCAACCTGGTTTTTTTGTGGATTTTTTAAAGGGGAATCTATATATATATAAATGTTCCCATTGCGTGTTTGTCCGAAACACCCTTGCTGCGTAACCGCTGGACCAAATCGCATCAAATTAGGACACAGCGTTCCAGTACCATGGCATACTAATCTGGCATAATAAAAATTCATAAAAACCACACCTGTCATACCTAAAATTAAGTTTAAACGCAAAAAAAAACCCGTCGCAGGCATTAGATGTCATCAGCAAAACAGCGCCCTCTAGCGACGGCTATACTGGTACTACAGCTACAAAAGCAAAACAATGGCGCAGCTTTTATACATCACAGCAAAACCTCAGAACTCCGTCGGCCATTTGCAAGCTCGCAAACCGGTAATTGCCATCAAATGCAGGCACAGCCCAACTGCCGCCCAGGCCCCTTAGCCACCCCGCCACCGTGAAAGGCAGGCCCCGGCCCTTCTCCACAGCGGCTCACGACGACGGCGTCACAGCCAGCCTGGGCCGCCCGCTGTCCACTTCCCCACCACAGCTGCCATGAAAGGCAGGCCGGACACCATCCCCACAGCCGCTGCCAGCCCTCTCCTCTCCTACCACCACCCACAGATGCAGCCATCAACACCACAGCATTCACACACATAGCCACAGCAAGGTGTGGCCGGGTCAGCTAGCGTGGAATATAAATGTAAAAAATAATAATGGATGTAATCTGTCTTGAATTTCCCGGACATAGATGGAATACAGTGGTACCTCGGGTTAAGTACTTAATTCGTTCCGGTCCGTTCTTAACCTGAAGCGTACTTAACCTGAAGCACCACTTTAGCTAATGGGACCTCCTGCTGCCGCTGCGCCGGCAGAGCACGATTTCTGTTCTTAGCAGAGTTCTTAACCTGGAGCGTACTTAACCTGAAGCGTACTTAACCCGAGGTACCACTGTACTACAGTCAGAAGCAGTGTCCAGGAAAATCCAGATGTATGGTAACCCATGTCGGAAGACTAGATTTTGGTGAATTTCCTTAAAAGTAGCTCAAAAACTTTTTTTTTTTTTTTTTTGAGAGAGAGAGAGAGATTTTGGGGAAAACTAAAGCAAGCTCAACAACTTTTGTGTCCGGATTTTCGCTTTTTGAAATATGGCAAGCATCCTTTCCCTTTATTTTTGCTGCGGATTGACTGATTTAGTTACAGGTAGGTAGCCGTGTTTGTCTGCTGTAGTCGAAACAAAATAAAAAAAATCCCTTCCAGTAAACTAAGTTTGTTCTTGGTATGAGCTTTCGTGTGCATGCATACTTCTTCAGATACACTGAAACAGAAGTCACCAGACCCTTATATATAGTGAGAGGGTGGGGAGGGGTATTACCTCACTATATATAAGGGTCTGGTGACTTCTGTTTCTGTGTATTGTTTTGACTGATTTAGGAACGCCCTTCCTCCATTATAAATGGATTATTATTATTAATCTGAAGAAGTGTGCATGCACACAAAAGCTCATACCAATAACAAACTTAGTTGGTCTCTAAGGTGACCCAGGTGGCGCTGTGGGTTAAACCAGCGTTTCCCAACCGGTGTGCCGCGGCACACTAGTGTGCCGCGAGACACCGGCTGATGTGCCGCGGAAAAAGGGACCTGCAGCCCAGGGCTGCACAGGACCGTGGCGGCAGCGCTGCTGGAGCCCGGCGGCGAAGCGGAAGCCAGGGCGGCGCTGCTCCCTTGGCTGCTGCAGCAGCAGCAACAGCAGCCTCTCGCGCGCCGCGCTACAGCTGATCCCAGAGGTAACTCTGGGTCAGGAGACCCGGCGCAGCCGGGTGGGGGAGGAGCGGTGTGCCGCGAGATTTTTTCATTGATTCAAGTGTGCCGTTGCCTAGATTAGGTTGGGAAACACTGGGTTAAACCACAGAGCCTAGGGCTTGCTGATCAGAAGGTCGGCAGTTCGAATCCCTGTGATGGGGTGAGCTCCCGTTGCTCGGTCCCAGCTCCTGCCCACCTAGCAGTTCGAAAGCACGTCAAAGTACAAGTAGATAAATAGGTAGCGCTCCGGCGGGAAGGTAAACGGTGTTTCCATGCGCTGCTCTGGTTCGCCAGAAGCGGCTTTGTCATGCTGGCCACATGACCCGGAAGCTGTACGCCGGCTCCCTCGGCCAATAATGCGAGATGAGCGCCGCAACCCCAGAGTCGTCAACAACTAGACCTAATGGTCCTTTACCTTTAAGGTGCTACTGGAAGGAATTTTTTTTATTTTTTATTTTGTTTATTATTATTATTATTATAATTATTATTATAATTATAATTATAATTATTATTATTATTATTATTATTATTATTATTATTATTATTATTATTATTGTCTCCCCCCCCACCAAAGTACAATGTCTGCAGGTCAGATTTACTCGAAAAGAAGGTCCAACAGGGGCTTCTTCCCCAGCAAATGCATTGGAACCCAAGCGAGTAAACATCCCACAGGCGGGGCCAAGCCGTTCGCGGGGTGTGTTTTGCCTCTTCTCGCGCGCCGTAGGCGCAAAGCCATAGAGACGGTAGGCCCAGAAGGGCCGGCCGGGCAGGCTTGGATATGCCCTTTACAGCGCGTGCGCGGCCCCGGAAGCGGAAGCCAGGGAAGGCGCTCACATTTGCAAACCCGCAACGGAGCAGTTCGCCGCGCGAGTCGACGGCTAGGCAGAGGATAAGGGCCCAGCCATGTGAGGAGGAGGCGGCTGAGAACGGGCCAGGGGTGGGGGTGGAAGAGAAGGAGCCCGGGTTTTTTGGGGGGGAGGGAGGTCCCCTTTCTTGTGGGTCAGGATTTTTTTTTTTTAGGGTGGGGGTCTTCATCTCCACTGTACCGTAAATATTCGAATAGGCGCCCCTGTTTAAAGAGCGTTATAATTACTGCCATATTTATTTATGTCCCACCTTCTTGCCTCACAGGGACTCAAGAAGGCTTATAAAGAGAGAGAGAGAGAGAGAGCAGCTAAAAACGTAGTGGTGGAAACCAGTCATTAAAAAAGCATTCATGGAATTAAATGGCTCCCGCTGCCTTTTTAGAAAGGCTACCCCCCCCAACTCTACCCTACGCCCCCTCACACCATCCTCTTCTCTGCCGCCCCTCTTCTCTTGCACCTTGGCCGTTTGCAAGTGGGAAGGGGGAGTCACGGCCTTCAAGCAGCTGGTTGGCCACCTTAAGGACAGAATGCTAGGGCTCGCTGCCTCCCCCTCCCCACTTTGGTCTGATCCAGCTATTGGCCTCTTCTTCACGCCCAGTGTCCCCAGGTTCTTCCCTCTTGGCTTATTTGGCTGCTTCCAAGATGCTTCCCAGTGGCTAGTTGAATAATTTTGCCGATTCAGATGGGAGGGTCCCTTGTTAGACTGTTTCCAACCACCTTGTCTTTACTTTGGTAAAGGGCGGTATGTAGCAAAGTAATTGAGTGCATATTTTAAAGGAACCACCTTAGAGTTTGTGACTTAACTTGTTTTAAAACTGTTTTTTAATACTGTGTTTTGATTGCTGTCATCTGCCCTGGGACCTTAGGGTGAAGGGTGGGTAAATAACAACAACACAACAGTTAGGATTATTTTATTCCCTGTTAGTTATGAGCAGCGGATATTTTGCTTCCACACTAATCCCATCGCTCCCCTGCACAGGAGACTTTTGATAGGTTGTGTCTGCTGCCTTAAAATGTTTGAATGGAGGAATAATGATTCTTGGTAGTTAGAATCTTTCTCTTTTTTCCCTTCCACCGCCCCTGCCCTACAGTGCTTCATCCATGCTTGCGGTGAAAGGATATTTTATATTGCCATGTCACATTTAGTTGGTGCTGGTTGTCGTGCACCAGATGCCTGCATAGTTATCCTGGGACTTGACAAGTGCTGTCTCTTTTCTTCCTCCTCAGGAGCCTCTTAAACAAGCCCAAGAGTGAGATGACCCCAGAGGAGCTGCAGAAGAGGGAGGAGGAAGAGTTCAACACAGGGCCCCTTTCTGTTCTCACCCAGTCTGTCAAAAACAATACTCAGGTGCTGATCAACTGTCGAAACAACAAGAAGCTGCTTGGCCGGGTCAAAGCCTTTGACAGGTAGGATCCTCTGTTGCAATCCTCTGTTGTTTGCTCGGAAGTACCGGTAAATAAAGCCAGATTAAGTTCAGACTTTCAAAATAAGTGGCAGATTTCCAGTTTAAGTTTTCCTCTTGGTAGTTCCATCTCCTTCAGAAGTTCAGGGAGAGGGGTGTTGGCCCAGGAGAGGGGATTCTCTGGCAGCCCCAGAGTTGTGGAATGCTCTCCCCACAACGATGTGTCTGGTTTCTTCATTACAGAGCTTTCAGCAAATGCTGAATATGCATCTCTTTACCCTGGTCTTTGTCAACTCAGATGTGTGTTTATAGTGCCCATCCTATTCCTGTGGCAGTAATCCGTTTATAAATTTAACAATAGTATAATTTGCGCACTCGGAATTGAACAATTCCCCTTTGAAGTTCTTCTGGACTCTCTATTCTAGAGAATGGGGGTATTCCTTGGTCACAGAGAGAGGGATGTTTTGTTCCCTCCCCATTTGTTGGTAACAGGAAAGAGAGAGCCTTGTATCCCGGTAACAGCTTCCTCTCCCCACCAGGCACTGCAACATGGTGTTAGAAAACGTTAAGGAGATGTGGACAGAGGTGCCCAAGAGTGGGAAAGGCAAGAAGAAATCGAAACCTGTCAACAAGGACCGCTACATCTCCAAGATGTTCCTGCGTGGAGATTCAGTCATTGTGGTGCTGAGGAACCCCCTAATCGCTGGCAAGTAATAGGCTGTCAGGCTGTAGGTGCTTGAGAGCCTAGTCCAGCAAAGAGCCGTCTTTAGGGTAACCACCAAAAGACTGTTATGGTTCACTGATGGCTTTAGCCAATAGCATCTTCTTAGCAGCTGCCTGCTCTTCGAATCATTTTTGTGCCACGAGTATTCAGTACCCCGATGAAGGAAAGTGCAAGGCTTCTTGCTATTCATAGAGCTGGCTGATTTTCCAATCCCCAGACACCTGGTTATGTTCATATATGTGGCCTGATGACCTATTCTTTTGTAATAAACATTTTGTTAAAATCCTCTTTCTGCTTTTTTGTCTGGCACAGGCTCTTCTGCCTAGTGACGTTTTTGATGGCAATGAAGGGGATGGGAATCTTGTGGCTGGTGGGAGCTGAGCTGTGGGTTACATGCTTGGAGCCTCAATTCCTATGTGCTGAGAGCATTAGGTAGGAAAAGAAGCCACTCCCCAAACTGAAAGCTTTTGACTTCTCCCACTGATATAGGTCTATCCCTAACCCCTCACCTTATCAGCATTCCCTACAGTTGACCAGCAAGTGCAGCAAAACATCTTCCTTATCTGGTATGAGAACAGAAGTTGTGTCCTGGGCCCTGGTGGCTTCACTGACCTGGTCAGAGCTCCCTGCAAATCCTAGAGCTTGGAACAAGCCTGCTGTTGAGCATGTAGGTTTTAGCTGAAAGGTCGAGAAAGGTTCTTCACTTCTGTTTCCCCCACTCCTTAAAAATATCTCCAGACTCTTAAAAACTTAATGTGTCTTGTTCAGAACAAAATCTAGAGACAGAAAAATTTATGCAATGTGCCTGTAGCTGAAGCAAAATCTGCACCAATTTGCAGTCTTGGGAATTTTCAAATTCATATCCCAAAACATTGCATAAATGTTGTATTGATGGGCAGCTGTGGATGGAGGGATTATTGTACTCGTTCTTATTTTTATGGTGTATTTTGTGTTTTTAATATTGTAATTTTATGTTGTGAATCGCCCCGAGATCGACAGGTATAGGGCGGTGTACAAATTTAATTAACAACAACAACTGCAGGGTAGGGATGCTTCTGCATCAATTTGCCAGCATCGGTATTTCATCATATATTCTTTAAAAATCTGATAGCATCCTTGATGAGCGTTGTAAAGGTAAAGGGACACCTGACAGTTAAGTCCAGTCATGAATGACTCTGGAGTTGTGGCACTCATCTTGCTCTGTAGGCCAAGGGAGCCGGCATTTGTCCACAGACAGCTTCCGGGTCATGTGGCCAGCATGAATAAGCCGCTTCTGGCGAATAATAATAATAATAATAATTTTTTATTTGTACCCCGCCCATCTGGCTGGGTCTCCCCAGCCACTCTGGGCGGCTTCCAACAAATATTAAAATACATCAAAATCACAAGTTAAAAACTTCCCTAAACAGGGCTGCCTTCAGGTATTTTCTGTATGTAGGATAGTTGTTTATCACTTTAACCTCTGCTGGGAGGGCGTTCCACAGGGTGGGCGCCACTACCGAGAAGGCCTTCTGCCTGGTTCCCTGTAGCTTTGCTTCTCGCAGTGAGGGAACCGCCAGAAGGCCCTCGGCGTTGGATCTCAGTGTCCGGGCTGAACGGTGGGGGTGGAGACGCTCCTTCAGGTATACAGGACCGAGGCCGTTTAGGGCTTTAAAGGTCAGCACCAACACTTTGAATTGTGCTCGGAAACGTGCGAACCAGAGCAGCGCACGGAAAGGCCGTTTACCTTCCCGCCAGAGCGGTACCTATTTATCTACTTGCACTTTGACGTGCTTTCGAACTGCTAGGTTGGCAGGAGCTGGGACCGAACAACGGGAGCTCACCCCGTTGCGGGGATTCGAACCACCGACCTTCCAATCGACAAGTCCAAGCGGCACAGTGGTTTACACCAGTGTTCCCCAAACTTGGGCCTCCAGCTGTTTTCGGACTACAATTCCCATCATCCCTGACCACTGGTCTTGCTAGCGAGGGATGATGGGAGTTGTAGTCCAAAAACAGCTGGAGGCCCAAGGTTGGGGAACGCTGGTTTAAACCACAGCGCCACCCGTGTCCCCGATGAGTGTTGTAAAACCACACAAATAAAGTGACCGTTACAATTTATTATTGCCACAATTTATTTATATACTGCTGTTTGGGCTCCCAAAGCTTTGAACAGAGTAGTAAAACAAAAGGCACAACGGAGCACAAGAAAGTGCCATAAATCAGTCATCAAGCCAAACAATATAAGAGCAGAATCGCAACGGGAGAAAAGCCTTACCAAGCTAGAAGATTAAAGGTTGTGCTTCCCAACTGTGCATCCCACACAGACAATGAAATCTGTTTTTTTAAAAAAAATACAAAATTGAGTTAGAAAAATGTTTCCCCAAGTTCAATTTAGTAACACAGGAAGCTGCCTAATACAGACCATTAGTCGATCTACCTCAGTACTGTCTTCCCTGACTGGCAGCAGCTCTCCAGGGTTTTAGACGGATACAGTCTCCTACTTGGGAGATGCCAGGGACTGAGCAAAGAAGAAGAGTTTGGATTTGATATCCCGCTTTATCACTCCCCGAAGGAGTCTCAAAGTGGCTAACATTCTCCTTTCCCTTCCTTCCCCACAACAAACACTCTGTGAGGTGAGTGGGGCTGAGAGACTTCAGAGAAGTGTGACTGGCCCAAGGTCACCCAGCAGCTGCATGTGGAGGAGCGGGGAAGCGAACCCGGTTCACCAGATTACGAGTCCATCACTCTTAACCACTACACCACACTGGCTCTCAAAGGACTTTCTATGCTCCACCCTGAGCTTCAACCTTTCCCCTTTGCCTCTTAAGTTGAACAATGTAACTCTTCATAAAACATAACGCTTTGGGGCTGTTCTTCCTGTAATCCCATGTTTACTGAGGCTAACGGGATTTGCAGTCTGAACCATCTGGGAGGGCACCAGGTTGAGGAAAGCTGGGATTGTTCCTAAACCCCAAAGCTGTCTCCCCATATTATTTCTGCCTGGTTGTTGTGCTGATGGCTATGCCTGGTATCTATTCCTCTCTACTGTGCGTGCATCTCTTTCTCTCCCTATGTCAGCATGAGCTCATTCCTTAGGCTCAGCTGGCATTCTCTCCCCCTCCCTCCCAGCCCCCAGGTGAAACCCTAACCCTCTCCAGCCTCTTGAAAGTGACTTTTGTCTTCCTTTGATACAGGGCAAACCTTTTACCGCCTAGTGTGTCCTACGAGCCGTGTCTTACGGAGCTGCAGCATTGCTTAAAAACAAATTTACTTAAAGTATCAGTTACCCCCTAGGGGCGGGCAATCAGTTGACGGAGCACAGCAGCACAAACCTGCCGCTACACTGGGGAGTTTTATACAGGGACAGATGGACGAATCGCCAGAAGGTGCCTGGCAGGAAAAGACCAGGCTACTTGGGGTGCCCCGTACATTTTTCAGCATGGTAGATATGGAGGAAGGGATTTGAGAAAAGATTTCAGGCTCATAGGCGCTGCATTGAACAAGTAGTGCAGAGGCCCATCCAATTAAGAAAGATTTGGGATATTGCTCAGGTCTTAAAAACCAACCGCTGTTCCCTGAAGATGAAAAACAAAATATGCACCTCAGAATTTTGGAGGTCAGTGTTAACAAGCTGGAAATGTTAATTAATTACATGTCTGAATCTGGTGAATTTTAGCATTCACAGGTGAGCGCTGATGGTTCCAGGTTTTTCCTTACATGTCTGAATAATGGATGTTCTTTTGTGCTTTCTGGATGTAACATACCAGTAAATGCTAACTGCTAAATTTTGAAACTTCCCCAAACCGATCCATTAAGTCAGCCGCACCACTCCGTTCTAACGCCCCAACTCAGATTCTGCACCTGAAGCCGTGAAGGGGGGGGGGCGGTGACGAGAGGATGCTGAGCTCGAAGGATGCTGAGCATGATTTGAGCTGCTTATCACTCAAGAGCCTTCCGCATAGGGGGGAAAAGGTGGTACTTGTGTGGCAGGAAATGGTAGCTGGAGTCCAGGACCAAAAACTGTCTCTTCCACATTCAGGACATTTCTATCAAGAAACTCGAGGTGGGATAAATAGAGTCACCAGCTTGTTTCCTATCCAGCCGCTGATGAAACTCTGGCTGTGCCTGCTTACTCTCAGCAATGCCCCTCAGGTGTTCAGAGTGGTCTTTGGCAATCCCTCGTAGCCAAGTAAGATTGTCTTCCATGAACACGGTCTTAATAGTGAGTCTGTAAGTGACTGTGGAAGGGACCCAGGTGGCGCTGTGGGTTAAACCACAGAGCCTAGGGCTTGCTGATCACAAGGTCAGCGGTTCAAATCCCTGTGACGGGGTGAGCTCCCGTTGCTCGGTCCCAGCTCCTGCCAACCTAGCAGTTCGAAAGCATGTCAAAGTGCAAGTAGATAAATAGGTACCGCTCTGGCGGGAAGGTAAACGGCGTTTCCATGCACTGCTCTGGTTCGCCAGAAGCGGCTTAGTCATGCTGGCCACATGACCTGGAAGCTGTATGCCAGCTCCCTCTGCCAATAATGCGAGATGAGCGCCGCAACCCCAGAGTCGGACACGACTGGACCTAATGGTCAGGGGTCCCTTTACCTTTAAGTGACTGTGGAGGCCAATTCTGGATCCACACGTCCTTCCACAGTGGGGACATAGGTTTCCGGGCGGCAGTTGATTACAGTGAGGGTTTGCCAAGCGTGCCTTCCTCTTAGCACGTTTCTCCCTTTCATCCTGAGTTCGAACGTCTTCAAAGCCCATGACACCTTTGGTAAAGGCTGTTCTCCAGTTGGAGCTCTCGCAGGCCAGTGTTTCCAAGTTGTCGGTGTTTATACTACATTTTTTTTAGATTTGCCTTGAAAGAGTCTTTGAACCTCTTTTGTTGACCACCAGAATTACGCTTTCCATTTTTAAGTTCGGAATAGTTTTGCTTTGGAAGACGATAATCAGGCATCTGCAGAACATGACCAGTCCAACGAAATTGATGTTGAAGAATCATTGCTTCAGCACTGGTGATCTTTGCTTCTTCCAGTACATTGGCATTAGTTCGCCTGTCTCCCCAAGTGTAAAATTTTTCGGAAACACCGTTGATGGAATCTTTCGAGGAGTTGGAGAAGAGGGCGTTTACAAGTGGCCCATGTTTCACAAGCATACAGTATGCATCATGGGAAAAGTGCACTCTGGACTTGCAAGCAGGCTGTGGGTGGGGGTGGCCAAAGGCAGGAGCGTAAGATGGGGGGGGCCACCCCAGGTTCCATCATGGAGGGGGTGACAAATTATCAAGGAACAATTACTGCCCTACTAGGGTGGCTCATAAAAAACTTTTATTTTTTATTTTTTTGGAAAATGCCTGCTCCAAAGGTCTTATCTTACTACACTAGGAATTATATAGCTATATATGAAATTTCATGCATATCAGTTAATATCTTGACCCTCCTCCATGAAAATAGCTGTTTACTTGGCTGTTTTCCTATGTCATGAAGGCTGAAATTTCAATTCAGTGGAGCACTTACTGTTCCCAACCCTAACCCTGCGGAAAGCCATCTAATTAGACTTTAATTTGATTTTGACATGTTTTTAGTAGGTAATTTAACTATTGTTTGATTTTATATCAATGTTATGTATCTGATGTTAGCCGCCCTGAGCCTGACTTCGGCCGGGGAGGGCGGGATATATAAAAAAGTTTTTTTTTACTTATTATTATTCCTTTGTAAGAAAATATGAAAAACGCAAAACCATTTTTGCAGGCAAAAAAAAATAAAAAAATCAATGTGGGGGGGGGGGTGACAAGAAATTTTCCGCACCAGGTACCACCTGACCTTCCTACGCCTCTGGCCAAAGGGGAGACCATCCTGACTGCAGTTTCAAAGTGGCTCTCCAGGAAATATATCCGATATGCAGATGGTGTAAGTTACTTCTGCACATCTATGGAAATCAGTGATTAGCAGACTTCCTGCAAATGATCCTGGGCCTGAGGCAATGGATACCTTGTTTCTCAACAGCAAGGTGTTGCTCTGCTTTGCAAGGTAGTGAATAAGCCTTTCGGAAGTGTTTCAGAGTCCCCTGTTAAAGCAGGAGGCTCTGGCCAAGCTCCTCGATTATCTCTCTTCTCTCCCCCGCAACATCCCACCCCCTCCCCCAGCCAGCCAGCCAGCTCGGCCATCCATCCATCCAGGCAGGCAAGGAGATCCAGCTCAATATTGCAGCTCGGGTTTAGCGCAGGACGGGGCTCCAATTTCGACAAGTCAGAGGTTTCTGCAGAGGCGACAACTGATGTTCAGGAAACGGGGAGACAGCGGAGTCCTGATGATTAATTCAGGACGAAAGGGAGAGGAGGCTGATAAGGGGAAGCTTGATAACTGCCAGGTCTTGGCTGAGCACATTGAGACCCCGCCGGCTTGAAGCCCAAAGCACTGGAGAAGACCATAAGAAGAGGGTCAGACCAGTGGCCCATCTTGTCCAGCATCCTGTCTCAGGTGGCCAAGCAGATGCCTCTGGGGACCCTGAGCACAAGACCAGCCTCTCAGCTTGTAGTCCCCGGAGACTAGTATTGAGAAGCATCACTGCCTCTGACAATGCAGGTGCACCACAGCCATTGCGGCTAGTAGCATAGAATCCTAGAGTTGGAAGAGACCCCAAGGGCCATCCAGTCCAACCCCCTGCCAAGCAGGAAACACCATCAAAGCATTCCTGACAGGTGGCTGTCAAGCCTCTGCTTAAAGACCTCCAAAGAAGGAGACTCCACCACACTCCTTGGCAGCAAATTCCCCTGTCGAACAGATCTTACTGTCAGGAAGTTCTTTCTAATGTTTAGGTGGAATCTTCTTTCTTGTAGTTTGAATCCATTGCTCCGTGTCCGCTTCTCTGGAGCAGCAGAAAACAACTTTTCTCCTTCCTCTATATGACATCCTTTTATATATTTGAACATGGCTATCATATCACCCCTTAACCTTCTCTTCTCCAGGCTAAACATACCCAGCTCCCTAAGCCGTTCCTCATAAGGCATCGTTTCCAGGCCTTTGACCATTTCGGTTGCCCTCCTCTGAACACGTTCCAGCTTGTCAGTATCCTTCTTGAACTGTGGTGCCCAGAACTGGACACAGTATTCCAGGTGGGGTCTGACCAGAGCGGAATACAGTGGTACTATTACTTCCCTTGATCTAGATGCTATACTCCTATTGATGCAGCCCAGAATTGCATTGGCTTTTTTAGCTGCTGCATCACACTGTTGACTCATGTCAAGAGGGCCATCCATAGCCCTCTCTTCCTCCATGAATTTATCTAATCCTCTTTTAAAGCCATCCAAGTTGGTGGCCGTCGCTGCCTCTCGCGGGAGCGAATTCCATAATTTAACTCTGCGCGTCATGAAGGAGAACTTCCTTTTATCTGTCCTGAATCTTCCAACCTTCAGTTTGGATGTCCCTGAGTTCTAGAATTATGAGAGAGAGAAAAACCTCTGCCTACTTTTGGCATGCCACCATGTGTAGTTTTTATACACTTAAGCAGAGGTTGGATAATAATAATAATAATAATAATAATAATAATAATAATAATTTATTATTTATACCCCACCCATCTGGCTGGGTGTCCCCAGCCACTCTGGGTGGCTCCCGACAAAATATTAAAAACACAATAAAATGTCAAATATTAAAAACTTCCCTAAACAGGGCTGCCTTCAGATGTCTTCTAAGAGTCAGAGAGTTGTTTATTTCCTTGACATCTGCTGGGAGGGCGTTCCACAGGGCGGGTGCCACTACTGAGAAGGCCCTCTACCTGGTTCCCTGTAACCTCTCATCTCGCAGTGAGGGAACTGCCAGAAGGCCCTCAGAGCTGGACCTCAGTGTCCGGGCAAAATGATGGGGGTGGAGACGCTCCTTCAGGTATACTGGGCCTTTGAGGCCGTTGAGTGCTTGAAAGGTCAGCACCAACACTTTGAATTGTGCTCGGAAACGTACTGGGAGGCAATGCAGGTCTCTCAGGACCGGCGTTATATGGTCCCGGTGGCCACTCCCAGTCGCCAGTCTAGCTGCCGCATTCTGGATTACTGGTAGTTGTAGTTTCTGGGTCACCTTCAAAGGTAGCCCCACATAGAGCACATTGCAGTAGTCCAAGCGGGAGATAACCAGAGCATGCACCACTCTGGCGAGACAGTCTGCGGGCAGGGAGGGTCTCAGCCTGCGTACCAGATGGAGCTGGAAACTGAGGTTGGTCGTTAGCCCTATTGCATTGTGGCCAGAAGGCAGAGGGTAAGCAGTCTGATGACTGTCAGCAAAGAGGCTGGGCTCATTAAAAACCCACAACGAGGAGAAATGTCAGGGTCAAGCGATGCCTGCTTGCTGGATTGGATGCTGCCAGTTCTGTACCACAAGGTTATAGATACGCAGAGATGTTTACTTGTACAGAGAACCAAATACCCAGGCCTCAAGCCTGGGATCTACACACAACACCAATCCTAGACCTGTGGAGGTTTGATAGCAGTTCTACCTTGTACGAACTGCAGCTCTCTCTACAGAAATGCATACACTGTACTAGAGTGAAGTGTGCATACAAATGCATATAATAGTGAAAGTGGCATACAAAAATGCACTATATGAAGCAAAATTGCATGCAAGGATGCGTATGCTAGAAGTACGCACAAAAATGCTGATAGATTCTGTTGGGTACTTTAAAAAAAAACCAATTTGCAAATGTAGGGAACTGAATTTGGGACTGGAAAAATTAGAAACCAAGAGAACTTGAAATTGACATGTTTGCACAGCCCCGTTCAGGATAGCATTTCAACTGCATACATAGGGAAATGTTTTGATTCCTCACTCCAGCTGAGTCTAGCTCATAGGTAGGCAAACTTAAGGCCCGGGGGCCGGATCCGGCCCAATCACCTTCTAAATCTGGCCCGGGGAAAGTCCGGGAATCTGCGTGTTTTTACATGAGTAGAATGTGCCCTTTTATTTAAAATGCATCTCTGGGTTATTTGTGGGGCATAGGAATTGGTTCATTTTTTGGGGGGAAATATAGTCCGGCCCCCCACAAGGTCGGAGGGACAGTGGACCAGCCCACGGCTGAAAAAGTTTGCTGACTCCTGGTCCAGCTGGTGCTCTGCTTTCTCTCTTCAGGAATTAAAAGTGGCGATGGGTATGGACATGGCTAATGGCATGAGTGACGTATAAGGATTGTTAATTGATAAATGAATAAGTAAAGAAATAACATGGCTAGGTATTCCGAAACTAAGGGGAGGAAGGGGGGAATAAAGAAAGAAGAATATAGGGAAAAAGCAGAAGTATTTAGATGCTTAGGTGTAAATTTAGGATTAAATAAGTAAATATAATTGATGATGATTCAAAAGAGGATGTATGAACCTGACAAAGAGGATATAGTATGAAGTCAATAGGGAGGGAGGCGAGGAAGTCAATAGAAATATGAAAATGAAGAAATTGGAAATGCCTGGCCTACAAAATTGGGCCAGGCCCAAGCAATGTTATGAAGCAATAGCAAAAAGGTTAGATGTATAATGAATGTGTTTACCTCTGTGAGAGGGAGGGGTGAATCTACGCTTCTCACAGTGAGAGGGGGGAAGTTTGGAAAAAGTGTTTAACCTTGATGTGATGTGATGTGCTTATAAAATTGTAAAACCAATAAAAATTATTTTTTTAAAAAATAAATAAATAAAAGTGGCGATGGGTAGCATGGGGAATTAAATGTATGCAAAGTCTTGGAGCACCCTCTTGTGGAGATACCAAATGTCATGCAGCAACCGGTTTATAAAATTAATGAAAGGTGGGAAGGGAGCTGGTGCCATTCCCCCCCCCCTCCCATAATCCTAGCCGCCCCCCAGCACACAAATCAAGGGACTTGTCCAGTTAAAACAATTTCAGATGGAAGACCTTCCCCCAGAACACAATTCATGTGCTATATACCAATAGCAAAACACGTATATTCTGATGTACAGTAGCTGAAACAGCCCAATCTGTCCTCAAGGGGGAGAGGGACGTTGGAGGAACTTCCAAGCTTTGCAGAAGTCTTTTGGGGGGAGGGAAAACCCACGGTGGGGGAGGTTTAGAAACCCCAAAACACCCCACTGGCGACTGAGCATGCCCAGGGGACATGGGATGCAACTGATGGTTGGGTAAGGGACAAAATGGAATTAAATGGAACGGAGTGTCCAGGAAAGGGTATGACTGGCCTGGAGTGCTCTTAGGGATGGGAGGGGAAATTAAGTCACTTCACATTTAAAAGCAAGCTTGTACTTTCTGAAATGTGGACTGGAACCCAGCCGCCCTTTGAAATTTGCAGTTCTCTGAATTTTGCAATGCAAAAAGTCACGTGGCACAAAAATGCCTACAGTATATCAGGGCCAAGTGTTCACATTAAGGCACAGGTGAGCGACGATGATGTTCCAAAATGCGTTATATTAAGGGAAATTGCCTTGCAAAAACGCGCCTGTTAGGGAAAGGTGCATACAAACGTGTACATGCAAGGTAAATTATCACTAAAATGCTGGTGAATTTTCGTGAGGACTTCGTAATGGAAAATGTTGTGGAAATGTAGAGAGCAGACTTTAAGGTGGGAAAGATTAGAAACGGAGTGAAGTTCGACATCTTCGCCTATCTGTTCTGTACTGCAGTGCAGGTGGACGGTTACATCAGCAAGTTGTACCGGTAGGGGAGGCTGGTCCATTAGGGTGAATGGGGGCACCGCCCCACAACCTCAGCCACCCTCAGCCACCCCCCTACTTGCCTGCATAGCTGTCAACCTTCCCCTTTTTGGCGGGAAATTCCCTTATTCCAACGCTGTTTCCCGCTGCTATCCCGGATTGTTAGATATCCCGTAAATTTCCTGGATTTCAAAGGAAGCAGCTCCTCTCCCTCCCTGCCGGCCAGGGAGGCTCCTCAGCTGCGTTGCTCGGCTGCGTTGCTCACCAATAGTTACAGAGAATAGGATGCCATTAGACAACAGCACTGTTTGTGCTTTGCTTGCATGTAAAATCAACCACTCTGGCCCAGCCCACAAATACACTCCTTCCAAAAGAGTGTTAAAGGATGCAAAGCCTGCAACATGTTTGTATAATAAGTCATTAACGGATGCCAGAGAGCCAAAAGAGTGAACCTGATCAACCCCCCCATGAAGAATTGACGCTTTTGAATTGTGGTGCTGGAGTCCCGTGGACTGCAAGAAGATCAAACCGATCCATTCTGAAGGACATCGGCCCTGGCTGCTCACCGGAAGGACAGATCCTGAAGCATCGCATGAGAAGAGAAGACTCCCTGGAAAAGAGACGCTGAGGTGGGGAAAGATGATGGTGTGTAGCCTGGTGTAAATTAATTTGTAGCCTGGGGGGCTTAGCGCGGCGTGGACTGTCCCCGAGAACCATAGACTGTCCCCGGGACAGGTGAGGCTGCTGATCCCTTATTTTCAAATCCGAAAGTTGACAGCTATGCTTGCCTGCCTCCCTGCGTACAACCTGCGTACATCGGCTCTGGCGCCACCTGCTGTCGGCCTCCTGCCTTCCACCTCCGCCAGCCTCAAGCTGAGGCGCCGCATTCACTTCCCCGGCAAAGCTAGATTCCGAAGAGGCACCTCCGAGACATTGGAAGGCGTGATCCTGGAGGCGGAGAAGGCATCCGTGGCGGCGGAGGAGCAGATGCCCGAAAAGGCTCTCTCGAAGGCTTTCCGGAAGGACCTCATGCGGAAGACGTAGATGACCGGGTTGATGGCGGAGTTGGCATGCGAGAGGATGATGGAAGTCAGGATGAGCTCATTCGGGATAGGGCAGGTGGGGCAGAGCAGCATGACCGTGTTGAGGATGTGGACCGGGAGCCAGCAGACGGTGAAGAAAAAGAGGATGATGAACAGCGACGTGGCGGTCTGCAGCTCTTTGCGGACAATCATCCGGCGCCTCTCCTGGGCGCTGACGTCCACCTCCCCCTCTGCCACCTTGCGGATTTGCTGCTTGACCTCCAGGAAGATGCGGCCGTACAGGACCATCATGACCAGCAGAGGGGCCAGCATGCAGGCCATGAAGTTGAAGTAGACCATGTAGGTGTCTGTGATGATGTCGTTGAAGAGGCACTCCCCGCTGGCCGGCAAGGGCTTGTGCCAGCCCATCATGGGCAGGAGGCCGATCAAAAGAGCCAGCACCCAGGATGCCAAGATCACCAGGAGGGAATTGAGGGGGCTCATCCAGGATTTGTACTGGAAAGGCTTCAGGATGGAGATGTACCTCTCGACGGCGATGGCCAGCAGCCCGAAGACGGAGGCTTGCGTCAACACCAGCAGCATGCACAGCATCAGGAGGCAGAGCTGAGACCGGTAGCGGGGCAGACCCAGGTTGGTAAACTGGGCAAAAGGGATGACCACCGACCCAACCAAGACGTCCGCCACGGCCAGAGAGACGAGGAAGTAGTTTGTGACGACGGCCCGCAGCTTCCTGCTCTGTAGGACGACGGCGCAGATGAAGACGTTGCCCACGATGGAGAACAGCGCGATCAGGCTCTCGCTCAGCAAGTAGGGGATGTCCAGGGCCGGAGGCGACGTGGCGTTCACGGCTCGGAGGGACTGCTGCAGCACGGACATTGAATGGTCATAGGCAGCCATTATGGCGCAGCAGCCATGTTGACGCTGTTAGGGAAAAGCTCTCCGGCCTCTGTAGGTTGCTGGGCCCTTGTGAGTCCAGAGGAAGCCCAGGAGTCTGTGAAATGGGGCAGGGAAGCAGGGAAGAGTTCAGTCAATTAATAAATAGGTATTGCTTACCCGCCAACATTTCTCTGATGGAAACAGAGACATCCTATCCAATAACTGTCTCACCAGAGTGGTGCATGCTCTAGTTATCTCCCGCTTGGACTACTGCAATGCGCTCTACGTGGGGCTACCTTTGAAGGTGACCCGGAAACTACAATTAATCCAGAATGCGGCAGCTAGACTGGTGACTGGGAGCGGCCGCCAGGACCACATAACACCGGTCCTGAGAGATCTACATTGGCTCCCAGTACATTTCCGAGCACAATTCAAAGTGTTGGTGCTGACCTTGAAAGCCCTCAACGGCCTCGGTCCTGTATACCTGAAGGAGCGTCTCCACCCCCACCGTTCAGTCGGGACACTGAGATCCAGCGCCGAGGGTCTTCTGGCAGTTCCCTCACTGCGAGAAGCAAAGCTACAGGGAACCAGGCAGAGGGCCTTCTTGGTAATAATAATAATAATAATAATAATAATTTATTATTTCTACCCCGCCCATCTGGCCGGGTCTCCCCAGCCACTCTGGGCAGCTTCCAGTAAGCATTAAAATACATCAACACATCACAGATTAAAAGCTTCCCTGAACAGGGCTGCCTTCAGGTGTTTTCTAAAGGTCATGTGGTTGTTTATGGCTTTGACCTCTGATGGGAGGGCGTTCCACAGGGTGGGCGCAACTACCGAGAAGGCCCTCTGCCTGGTTCCCTGCAGCCTCGCCTCTCGCAGTGAGGGAACCGCCAGAAGGCCCTCGGTGCTAGATCTCAGTGTCCGGGCTGACCGGTGGGGGTGGAGACGCTCCTTCAGGTATACAGGACCTCGGCCATTTAGGGCTTTAAAGGTCAGCACCAACACTTTGAATTGTGCTCGGAAACGTACTGGGAGCCAATGTAGGTCTCTCAGGACCGGTGTTATGTGGTCCCGGCGGCCACTCCCAGTCACCAGTCTAGCTGCCGCATTCTGGATTAGTTGCAGTTTCCGGGTCACCTTCAAAGGTAGTCCCACGTAGAGCGCATTGCAGTAGTCCAAGCGGGAGATAACTAGAGCATGCACCACTCTGGCGAGACAGTCTGCGGGCAGGTAGGGTCTCAGCCTGCGTACCAGGTGGAGCTGGTAGACAGCTGCCCTGGACACAGAATTAACCTGGTAGTGGCGCCTGCCCTGTGGAACGCCCTCCCATCAGAGGTCAAAGCGATAAACAACTATCTGACATTCAGAAAATACCTCAAGACAGCCCTGTTTAGGGAAGTTTTTAACCTGTGATATTTTAATGTATTTTAATATCTGTTCGAGGCCGCCCAGAGTGGCTGGGGGGACCCAGCCAGATGGGCGGGGTACAAATAATAAATTATTATTATTATTATTATTATTATTATTATTATTATTATAGCAACAACAACAACAACAACACCACCACAGTGGAACCTCTTCTCATTAAGGAAGCTGATAAGCTTCCAGGAAACCCAAGGGGGTTCCTGTCTGAGGAACACAGAAACATGGGAAGATGTCTTATACCAGTTCAGATCATTGGCCTTTCTAGTTTGGTATGGTCCATAGCACGTTGAAAGCAGCAACCATGGATCTCACAGCACTTTCCCAAGCATTGGCTGTGAAACCCTGTCCGACCAAAACTGCCTCGTGACCAGAGCCACATTCACACCGTAAGTTTAGAGCGCTATGATACCACTTTAAATGGTCATGGCTTCCCCCAAGGAATTATGGGATATGTAGTTTATTAAGGGTGCTGAGAGTTGTCAGGAGGCAATAGTTCCCAAAGTGGTTTAACAGACAATTCTTCTTCCCATGGAGCTCTGGGAGTTGTAGCTCTGTGAGAGGAAGAGATTTTCTTAACAGAGCTGGACGATATATGGTTTTCAACATTGCAATATATACTGATATATCACAACGTCTGAGAGAAGGATGGAGCTATGCAGAGGAACTGGCTGTCTTCAAATTCCCCCCCGCATGGTGATTTTTGCATAGCTCCAACACAAACACACACCACGATTCACAGCATACTGCCAGGTCAAAAACTATGAAACCAATATCATGGTATGAACTTGAAACCAGTTTTGGACGATATATTGATACATTGGTACCTCCGGTTGCGCACGGGATCCGTTCCGGAGCTCCGGTCGGATCCTGAAGGGTGCGTATCCGGAGGTGCTGTTTCTGCGCATGCACGCGGCGCATAGAGTGATTCTATGCATGCGCCAAAACCCGGAAAAATACTTCCAGGTTTGCCGTGCACATATCCCGAAGGATACGTAACCGGAGGTGAACGTAAGTAGAGGTACCACTGCATATCGCCCAGCCCTACCTCCTAACAACTCTCAACATCCTTAATGAACTAAAGCTCCCAGGATTCTTTGGGGGGAACTCGTGCATGTTTCAAGCGCTGTGGTCTAAACAACTGAGCCTCTTGGGCTTGCCGATCAGAAGGTCAGCGGTTCAAATCCCCGCAACGGGGTGAGGTCCCGTTGCTCTGTCCCAGCTCCTGCCAACCTAGCAGTTCGAAAGCACGCCTAAAAGTGCAAGTAGACAAATAGGTACTGCTCCGACGGGAAGGTAAAGGGCGTTTCCGTGTGCTGCTCTGGTTTCGCCAGAAGCGGCTTAGTCATGCTGGCCACATGACCCGGAAAAACTGTCTGCGGACAAACACCGGCTCCCTCGGCCTATAGAGCGAGATGAGCGCCGCAACCCCAGAGTCATCTGCGACTGGACTTAACAGTCAGGGGTACCTTTACCTTTTACCTTTTTAGTGCTTTAAATGGGTGGCATGAAGGTGTCCCAGCTCAGCCCGTTTGCCCTTCTGCCTCTGTTTTGTCTACGCTGACTAGCCAGTGACACACATCTTATTTGTCAAGGGTCAGGTGGCTCCCTCCCAGGTTTCAGGACCGTTCATTCCCATACGTCCTCCAAATATATAGAACCATAGAACTGCAGAGTTGGAAGGGACCCTGAGCATCATCTAGTCCAACCCCCTGCCATGCAGGGATAGGCAGATGGCCCATACGGGGATCGAACCTGCAACCTTGGCATTATCAGCACCATGAGCTAACCAACTTATCTCCAGCTTCAATCTGACGCAAATATTTTTGCCAATCACTCCAAGACGAGGACACACACATCCCCAACCCAAAATAAATATTAGTTAAAATCCGGCGCACAGATTCCCCTCGAAAGGCAAGGAGGTAGTTGGATGTTCTGGGTTTCCTCCTAGCATTTGTGTGGAAGGGAATTTTGTGGGGAGTAAAATAAGTCGCATTTCCAACGCCCGTTTCAAGGCACAACCACCAGTCCTCACCTTCCCCCGCCCTCAGTGTTTCGCCAGGTGTTTGGGGCAAAGGCCCATGGCACAAGTTGGCACAACAGTTCCATATGCTGATTTGTATGTCTAGCTGCCTGTTGGGAATGAAGGGGGGGTGGCTGGCTGATCTCTCGCCAGCAATGCCCTTTGCGATGCACACGGCTGCTTTTTCCGCAGAGCAAAAATAATATTTTTTTAAAGGGCACCCTCCCCCAGACCACCCTTTAACCCTTGCCTCTCCCCCCACCCTTTACCCGGCCACACTTTTAATGAACAGCTTCCCCTCACTGTTTGCTAACTCCTCCCCACTGACGATGATCTCGGGGTCCAGTACAAACAAGTATGAATCGGGCAACATCATTTTTAGTTTCCCAAGCATTAAAGAGACCAAGCTGGGAGGGATAAAGGGGGAATTTAGACCCCCCCGGGCAGTTGGGATAGCACAGCCTAGTTCAGGTCTTAAACCTTTTCATCCTTGTTTCGTTGATGAAGAAGCAAAAGGGATCTCTGACTCACCCACAGATCTCTGTCCCTGGACCGGCTGCTATTGAAAAGATCAAGATAGGGGTGGGGTGGGAAAAGCAAGCTCACCGCCTGCCCCCCCAGCGCCTCCACATCTCGTGCGGCCTGTGCTGCCTGCTCCGTCTGCGTCTTTGTCCTGTTTTTGTGGCGCCCGTGTTGTGATGATTACAAAAGTCAGATCTGATAAGTGGCGGTTGGCATACAAAAGCACCTGTATTATCCACGGAAAGGGATGGGCAGGCGGCCGGGCAGCCTGGCTCCGTGGCAAGGCATCTGCTTTGCATGCAGAAGGTTCTGGGTTCAATCCCCGGGTTCTTCAGGGATCCGGCGGATCTGTCAGTCCTGGGTTCCCGCCGTTGCTCGTTTCCCCCCAACTCTTCCATTCAGTTCTCTGTGATTCTGCAAATCTGAAGGGGAGTCCCTAAGGCGGTTGGGTGGCGCCTTGCACGCCTCCTTCTGGCAACTCCTGCAGACAAGCTGGGGCCAAACGTCTTGCTCTGCTTTCCTTTGGATCACATCAGCGAGTCCGAGCAGGGGGGTCGTCGTCTGGGCAGCCCAGGACTTCCAGACACACTGCCCAGGCTTGCACCCCAGAGAGGTCCCTTCGGTGATTCTAATGCAGTGGCTCCACTTCACCCCCGGAGGCGCACTCCATTGTCTTTCGAGACAAAATTATTAGACCATAAGACGAGTGCTGGATCAGGCCAGTTCTGAGCTCCTGTGTTCTGATTCGATAAATGTTGTCCAATCACAGAACATTTCAGGATTTGCGCCTCTGCCATTGGCTCTTGAACGCTGAGTCGTGATTCGCAGCTTGGAAGTTTAGACAGCCAATCACGTTGGGAGTGGGAGTGGCCCAGGCTTACAGCGGCTAGACTAAACGCTCTTGATTCCGCGGTATTGTGGGGAAGGTACAAGGGAGTTCCATACGCCCAGAGAACCTGTCACTGTACTATGGGCGTGGTTGAGTCTACTGAACATATCCTCCTGTCTTGTCCTCTCTATGTAGAACTCAGGCAAAATCTTATAACTCCACTTTTACGTCAATCTAGCTTTCTACCCAGAGAAAGACAGGTTTTATATTTACTGAATAATATTTCTAGAAACACAGCCTACCTGGTGGCGAAATTTATTTTTTTAGCTTCTGAGCGTCACAAGTTTTTAATTGATTGTATCGATATGGGGCTATTTGTTTAGTTCCATTCTATTGTGGATTATGTTTCCTTTTTTCAGTGTTCTCTCAGCTGCTTTTAATTCTGTACAGATGTATTCTTCTGACTGACGGTAGAATAAAAGAATGATGATGATCTTCCGGGTCTCTCTTGTCTTAAGCAGCAGCCATGCACAATGAGTGAACAGACCAACCTTTTCCCCCTTGCAAGGAGATCTAATGAAAGGCAACTCATCACCTGCAAAAGGAAAAGGAAAAGTCTAGTTTGCTGGCTCCCTAGGTGTTAGCAGCACAGGAGCCCTGCAAGAGATAAAGAGTTGGCCACACCTAGCATGGCGCCCGTGCCGAATTAGGAACAGCACGTCGGTTTATTCTTTGCATCTGGGTCAGCAAACAAGTCTCCTCTAATTTGCTTTATTTTTAAAGTTATTTACTTTTACGTCAAACGAGCCTATAAATCTCTTATCTGGGACCATGCCTGATGTAGAAGAAGAAGGGGGGGGGCAAACCATTGTGAGAGGCCTTTTATCAAATGGACGGCTCATTAAACCCGTTACGCTTCTAAAAGTGATGAAGGGAGCCGAGCACAGCTGTGGGTACAGACTGGATAAATAAATACACATTAATAGGAGGTGGGAGCCCGGCCTGATTTCACGTCCGCAAAAGAGGAATATCGGTGGGTTTCTGTGAGGAAACGTAGAGGATTGGGTTTCTCTCTCTCTCTCTCAATTGGTTGTGTAATCTATGTTCTGGGAAAACTGTGTTTTGTATTGCCTTGGTGATAAACATAAATATTGATTGAATGAAACCTTGCACATTATGTGAGGGGGTCAGGATGTTAAATGGAATTCAAAGAAGCGCAAGAAGGCAGAGAAAGGCATAATCTCTTGGCATAGTGCCTTTTATTCCTGGACTTGCTATAATACTGATTTTTATAATAATTTATTATATTTATTATTATATTATAAATATTTAATATTTAATATAATATTTAATATAATATTATAATATTATATTAATATTTAATATAATATTTAATATTATATTATATTTATTCATACTCCGCCCATCTAGGCTATCATCATCATCATAAATTTACTGCATTTATATCCAACTTTTTCTGCAAGGAGCTCAGGGTGGCTGGCGGGCATGGCTCTCCCCCTCCTCATTTCATCCCCACAACAGCCCTGTGAGATAGGCCCAAGGCCATCCAATGAGCTTCATGGCCAAGTGGGGATTCGAACCCAGCTCTCCCAGGTCCTAGTCCGACACCCTAACTACTGTGCCACACAGCCTTATAAATTTCCACCTCACCGTTTAGCTCAAAGAATTCTCAAGATGGCAGAAATGTAGACAGATAGGTAGGTATTTTATTTTATTTATTTATTAAATTTATATACTGCCCTATACCTGGAGGTCTCGGGGCAGTTCATAGAACAAAAACAAAATATAAAACCACAAAATATAGAATCAAATATTTAAAAAAAACAACCCAATAGGAAGGCTTTTGTTGTTACGGATTGCTATATGTGCTTGCCTGTTCAATTTTAAGCTGTGTTTGCCTTCATTCCGATTTGTTTGCAGGAAGGTTAGACGATGCTGTGTCAAAGCAAGCATCATCCCATACTTTCCAGTGCATTTACAGGGGGCCACATTCTGTTCTGGGCAATGTTTCAGGGGCCGCATCCTAGTGGTGGGCAGAGCCAGCGTCAAACACGGACAGCAGAGCAATTCAATGTTAAATGTCGTCTTTGTACAATAGGCTGGTTTCTGCAGATATTCACACCCCACCCCCTGATCTATATTCTCTGTGCAGGCAAGACGGAGACATTACCAGAGTTTTGGGACACATTTCAGCCAGGCAGAAGCAAGGGAGACAAAGACTGTGGGAGACAAGAGTCCTGAGGGCCAGGTTGCAAGGCATGGAGGGCCGCATCTGGGCTGTGGGCCTGAGGATCCCCAATCCTCTTAAAACACAAATAAATAAATATTGTAAAGGTAAAGGTAAAGGGACCCCTGACCATTAGGTCCAGTCGTGTCCGACTCTGGGGTTGCGGCGCTCATCTCGCTTTATTGGCCGAGAGCCAGGGTACAGCTTCCAGGTCATGTGGCCAGCATGACTAAGCCACTTCTGGCAAACCAGAGCAGCGCACGGAAACGCCGTTTACCTTCCCGCTGGAGCGGTACCTATTTATCTACTTGCACTTGGACGTGCTTTCGAACTGCTAGGTTGGCAGGAGCAGGGACTCAGCAACGGGAGCTCACCCCGTCGCAGGGATTCGAACCGCCGACCTTCTGATCGGCAAGCCCTAGGCTCTGGGGTTTAACCCACAGCGCCACCCGCGTCCCTAAATATTGTAAAAGGCAGGGCTAAACGGATTTGAAATGAAAAAGTGGGGGGGGGATCTTCGCTGGCCTGGTGCCCTCCAAATGTTTTGGACTACAACTCCCATCAGCTAGGGGCTGATCCCCAATCCTCTTACTTCAGAAGGTCATAACCACAGCCCAAAATATTATTGGTCATCCTCTCCCATCTCTGGAAGAACTATACAGTTCCCGTTGCCTTAAAAAGGTTAACAATATTTTAAAGGATCCATCTCATCCGGGATATAGTCTCTTTGCACCACTGCCTTCGGGTAGAAGATATAGAACAATTAGATCAAGAACAAATAGATTGAAGAACAGTTTCTACCCAAGAGCTATAACCATCTTAAATGCTGTAACCAGATAATATGACCTTGGAGAGCTGTGATGGGTGTGTGTGTGTGTGTGTGTGTGTGTGTGTGTGTGTGTGTATCTGTGGCTTTTTTTGGTGTGTGTGTGTTTTGTGTTTTGTTTTTTCTTTCTTTCTGTTTTTACGGGATGGCATGCAATTTTGTTGCACTTGTATAGCGTTGTGCTTGTACTTGTGCAATGACAATAAATTATCTTATCTATCTTATCTTGTAGTCCAAAACATCCGGAGGGCACCAGGTTGGCAGAAGCTGAAGGAAAGCTTTCACAGGACAGATGCCACCTTGCGAAATGCATAAATTGTTGTCTCTCCCCTGGAATATATGAAAAATGTCTATATTTTTCCCTTTGAATGTGCACATTTAAAGAGGAGTCCCGCTTATCTTGCCTCAGGCACTCACTGAAAATTGTAAATAAATTGGAAGATGTTAAAGACCCCGCTAAAGGAGCCTGCTGCTTTGATTCTGGAAGCAAACTGTCTGATGAAAAACTGGTGGGTGCCACACAGCTGCATTTGCGCAAATTATTTTCCCTGGAAGGCCAGGGGGCTTTCCCCTGTCGGCTTTTCCCCTTTGTCGGCTTTAGGAACATTTTATCCCAGCTGCCTCGGCCCAGATTAACGGAGTAACTAAACACTCTCCAAATAAGGTGGGCCTCGCATCTGCTAGCTTTCCCAGAGAAGCGCGTGCTAGAAATAAAAAATAAAAAATGGGTGTGTCCTGCTTCGACGTAATTCAGATTAACCGTTCCTGTCAGTAGCTGTTTTAAGGAGGATATGCATCGGGGCTTTCCCCCACATCCCTCCAAGCAAACAGTCCCAATTTCCACAGCCCCCGTCAATCTCACTTCTCTAGGGGCAACTGATGGTGGGAGAGGGCAACTGGGACTCCTCAGGCAGGGAAGATTTGGCCCTGGGGCTTCCAGGCTGCTGGTCCTTACTAAATTACTATCCCTAGTATGAAATATCAGGGACCCTATTTTCAGCAGGTGAGGCCTTCTTGGTGCTCCTGCCTCCAGTGGGGGGCTGATTGGTTGGTGTGTTGAGCTGTGACGGAGCCTTCTCAGTGGTGGTTCCCCATTCGTGGAATTTCCTCTGTGGTGAAGTGCGCCTGCCATTTTCATTATCAATTTTCACGGGGAATTTGGAAACATTCCTGTTCACCCAGGTATCAGGTGGCTGGAAGATAATGTTACCTGGCAACCCTGAAACCAGTGGTTGAGAAAATGTGATGATTTTTAGCTGAGTTTCCTGCGTTGCAGGGGGTTGGACTAGATGACCTTTGGGATCCCTTCCAGCTCTACAATGCTATGATTCTATTATTAGAGGTATATATTTATTTAAACCCTGCCTTTCTCCTTGACAGCATCTCAAACCAACTTACAGATAAAGATAGGAACAGCTAAAGAATGGGGGCAGATTGTTACAAAAGCAATTAAACATTAAAATAATTAAAACTATCTCTTCATCTAATATATTAAAACCATATAAACCAGCACAACACCAGCCCTTTCATTAAAAGCAGTCAGTTCCCCAAAGCCTGCTGGAATAAGAAAGTACTGTATTTACCTGCCGGCAGAAGGACAGCAAGGAGGGAACCACTCTAACTTCTTGTGGTAGAGTTCCAAAGTCTGGGAGCAGCCACCAAGAAGGCCTTGTCCCATATCCCCACCAAGTGTGCCTGTGAGGGTGGCGGGACCGAGAGAAGGGCCTCCTCTAAAGATCTTGAAACCTGGGCAGTTTTGTACGAGGGGATGCCATCTTAGTTATTGATAGGTTTGCTGCTTGGACTGCTTTTGGAAGAGGGTAGCTTGCAAGTAGATAAATAGGTACCACTCCGGCGGGAAGGTAAACAGCGTTTCCGTGCCCAGAAGCGGCTTAGTCATGCTGGCCACATGACCCGGAAGCTGTACGCCGGCTCCCTCGGCCAATAATGCGAGATGAGCGCTGCAACCCCAGAGTCGGACACAACTGGTCAGGGGTCCCTTTACTTTAGCTTGTAAATTCTATTGTTGTTGTTGTTATTAACTGCAGAAATATTTTTTTTATACTGGATAGAATCTGGATATCTGCACTTTCCGTAAACAGGCTGAATAACTTTTTGGGAGCTGGAAAATGGATCTTTACCGCAAACATCCAATTGTTTGAGTTTTAGCCCTGTTTTAAACGTATGTGTTGTTGTTGTTGTTGTTTTGCATTTTAAACGGGTTTTTAATTATCCTCTACTGTGTGTGAACCCCCTTGAGACGCTTCCTTCCTTCCTGTCTGTTTGTGTGTGGAGATAAGCATATGAGGCAACATGTGATAGTGATAAAAAGGGAGCAACAGGCTTCAGGTGTCGCGCCACAAGGCACAGCAACAAGACCGGCGTCCTTTCAAAAAAAGACGGAAAGAAAGAAGTTGGCAGCCTGGCTTGTTCTCACTTGTTTGCGAGTGAGGGCAAAGGGAAGCGCTTCCCGTGCCTTCAGCGGAGTCAATTGGGCATGCGTCAGAGGCCGGCGCATGCTCTGTGGTGCTCACTGAGGGCGGGGTTGTTTTTTTTAAGGGAAACTTCCCTCTCTCCCCTCCTCGATTTGTAAAGCTTCCCCCTCCCCGCTCCGCCTCCTCCTGCCGAGCTCACCAATCAGACCGTCCGCCTTGCCGTTCCGCAGGCCACGCCCCCTTCCCTCTCGGGAAATGCCGCCGCTCCCATTTGGGTCTCGCGCTCTCTCTCTCTCTCTCTCGCGCGCTTATCTGCGCTGAATTTCGCGGGCTGAGGCGAGCGCGCGCTTTCCCCTCCCCCCTCCAGCCCCGCCTTCCCTTTGCTTGGTTGTGAGCGAAGGTATCCCTGAGGGGAGAGATTGGAGAGGGGGCTTTTTTTTTTTGTGGGATGGGGGTGGGTGGAATATTCTGCCCACTCTTAACCTCAATTAACGCCTTTGATTAATACCACCGTCACTGGAAGAAATTCAGATTCTCCTCAGTAACTTCTCTTCTTCCTCAAACTCCCACCTTTCCTTCGCAATTCAATATAACCCGCTTTTTTTTTAGCTCCTTACCCCCCCCCTCACATTACATTTTTGAAACACGGCCCCCCCGACGCACACACCCCATAATTTCCCCCACTCTGTGTCTCAGGATGGGTCTTGCTAATCCCATATGTAATTCTTTTAATTTTTCTTCAAAAGTCAAATGCGGGTATCAAATAGTGAAACGTGATCAGCAGGCGTGCAACCTCAATTTCATGGAAGAGGCCCCCACCTCAGTTAATCCCCAGATCCCCTCTCTCCATTCGACCCAAAATCTTGAGGATTTCCTTGCCGCGTTAAAAACTTAGAGGGACATCTCTGCCCCACATGGCACCCACTCTTCCAATGGAAGTTGCTGCTACAGATGAGTCCTAGACCTCTAGTCATCTTTATCCATCTGATACCAAAGTCCTAGACTTCTTGTTGTTCAGTCGTTCAGTCGTGTCCGACTCTTCGTGACCCCATGGACCAGAGCACGCCAGGCACGCCTATCCTTCACTGCCTCTCGCAGTTTGGCCAAACTCATGTTAGTAGCTTCAAGAACACTGTCCAACCATCTCATCCTCTGTCATCCCCTTCTCCTTGTGCCCTCCATCTTTCCCAACATCAGGGTCTTTTCTAGGGAGTCTTCTCTTCTCATGAGGTGGCCAAAGTACTGGAGCCTCAACTTCAGGATCTGTCCTTCTAGTGAGCATTCAGGGCTGATTTCTTTCAGAATGGATAGGTTTGATCTTCTTGCAGTCCATGGGAGTCTCCTCCAGCACCATAATTCAAAAGCATCAATTCTTCGGCGGTCAGCCTTCTTTATGGTCCAGCTCTCACTTCCTAGACTTCTAGTCATCTTTATCCATCTGAGAGCCTCGATCCACCTTTCACCCCAATGTGCTTTTGGGGACCCACTTCTTGTTTTGCCATACATTTGTATGGTGGTAGTGCTGCTGTCGTGACCCACCTTAAATCAGGTCTTGATTCAATTAATATAATAATAATAATAAGAAGAAGACCCACCAGCAGTAGACCTTTGCTACCTCTGGAAGATCCCTTCCCATTGCCACCCAATAGATGATGCCAACACAAACACTCAGAATTTTGTTGTTGTTGAGTCGTTCAGTCGTGTCCGACTCTTTGTGACCCCATGGACCAGAGCACGCCAGGCCAGAATTTACCTGCCCCCAAATTTCAGTTAACTGACCCTTTATATCCCATTGTGACCCAGGGAGCCTCTCATCACCTCCCTTAAAAAAAAGTCTCCTCCCTCACATCATTTATAACACACGGGACAAATTTATTTCCTTCCCCACAACTTCTCTGCATGGGGTTTTGCCTCCCGATCAGAAGATCTCATAATACCCTAAAGCGGGTTGGAGATTCCCTCTTCAATATTGCTGCCTCACAACTGTTCCTGTTGCCCTACTCTAGAGGGAACTACTTTTCCTTCATGCTAAATGAACTTCATTCCCAAATACTGTACCTTTGGGAAGATCTCATTCAGTCCCCCAAAAATACACAAATTCCTGATCTCTTTTTTCACTGTTAACTCCATTGGAACAATGGCACTCTTTGCAGGGGGAGCTGGGATAGTTAAGATTCAACTTTCCAGATGGAAGACTCATGGGGGACCCCAAAAAGAAACCCCATTCAATATCGCCCATGTTAGTTCATACATAAGCCCTTTTCAGTCAGTCTTGAATCCTCTTGTTGCTGTTCTCTACACAAGGACCCTAATAATAATAATAATAATAATAATAATAATAATAAATTTGTTATTTATACCGTGCCCATCTGGCTGAGTTTCCCCAGCCACTGTGGGCGGCTCCCAACAGAATATGAATAATAATAACAATAATAAAGCGATAAAACATCGAACATTAAAAACTTCCCTAAACAGGGCTGCCTTCAGATGTCTTCTAAAAGTCAGAAGTTCGTGGAAGTTCCTCTCACATTGCTGCTCTTCTACTTTTGTCTCCATGGAATTTTCATTTTCCTGTCTTTACCTTTTATAATTTAGTTCCCCCCAGAATATATTGCATTGTCAATTTTTCTTCCCCAGAACCTAAAATGGAAGCAAGGCAATAGGTTCCTTTTTTACCTGATAGGAGAGTTTTGATGTAGTCTTCTCTCACTAGGATCTTTGCAAGGAATACATTTTAGGTCAGGCTTGCCCAACTTATGACCTTCCGGGCCAGTTTTGGCACACCAGCTATATACTGTAACCGGCAAAATGCTTGACAACAGTCCTCTTATCATGGCCCAAGGCACCTAACACACTGCTTCTCAAACATTTTGAAATGGACCCCATCTGTAAATGTATTCAGACTTTCAGGACATGCTTGTAAAAGCTAACCCTCCCTTTCCTCCTCAATGACAGTAAATGGCAGTACTGTTGCATCAGTAATTAACACTGAACAAATTTATATTTTGCCTTTCATTATTAACGTTAGACTATAAAGGCTGTACATGTTTTGATAGATGTTAAGCATTGTGCTTCGGAAGGGAGGGAGCAAGCCTGACTCTTAAAATGGCTGCCTAACAGTGATGTTGTGTTATTGGTCCAGTAAAAGAAATGAAAAACACTTTTTGCCACCCACAGTTTGAGGTTCTTGGGCTTTTATCAGTTTTCTGGCTCACTAGTTGGGTTGGGCAAGCCTGTTTTATATTGAGCAAGTCCTCTGTACAGTATTTGTTCGCTCTGCTGGAAAGGCGGCATTCTGGCTCTGATGAATATACAGCAAATATAATTTGCTTCCTAGTTCCATTTTTCCATTCTTTGTACCCCAACCCTTTCCCCTTTCCCTGTAGATTAATTATTCACCTCTTTTTGCAAGAGGAATTAGCAGTATTTCTCTCACACCCCTGACCTTTCTCTGTTATAGATGTGGGACCAGATTGGGTGTGTTTGCTCTGAGGAGTTGCAGCCAAACGGCAAGAATTCCCAACAGAATTCTGGTGACAGGTAAGGGGCAGGAGGAAGCAAACAGCTTGAAACCCTACATCGGGGATGGGGAACCTGTGGCCCCCGAGAGGCACTTGGGCTCTCAACCCCCCTCAGCCCTAGTCAGCATGGCCAATGGTAAAGAACAATGGGCATTGTAGTGCAACATCTGGAGGGCCGTGGTAGTCAGAATTAAAGTGCTACCTATCAATCTATTTATTTTCTTGCAGTTACATCCCACTCTTAATTTCATCCTGGAACCCAAAGTGGCATTCACATGCAGGGGCGGATTTTGGACTTTAGAATTTCAACGACACTTTGTGCAAGCCCAAAAGTTAGTGGCCCACCCGCACCTCTCACCAGTGGCATGTGGTCAGGGTGACTAGGCTAGTCCCCTAAATGTTCCCTGTAAATTAAGAGTATTAAAGCCTGGTGCCTCCTTCCCAAAGTCCAGGAAGCTTCTGCCTGGCTTAGGGAGGGAGGCGCAGTGCTCCTACAGGTTCCAAGAGCCAAGGAGGCAGCTGCCTGGTGCCTCATTCCCAGAGCCCAGGAAGTTTATGCACTGAGCAGACCCACACCTGCTTGACTTCAACAAAAGGGAGAGCCAGTGTGGTGTAGTGGTTAAGAGCGGTAGATTCGTAATCTGGGGAACCGGGTTCGCATCTCCGCTCCTCCACATGCAGCTGCTGAGTGACCTTGGGCTAGTCACACTTCTTTGAAGTCTCTCAGCCCCACTCACCTCACAGAGTGTTTGTTGTGGGGGAGGAAGGGAAAGGAGAATGTTAGCCGCTTTGAGACTCCTTCGGGTAGTGATAAAGTGGGATATCAAATCCAAGCCCCTCTTCTTCTTCTTCTTCTTCTTCTTCTTCTTCTTCTTCTTCTTCTTCTCTACACACTTCACTGGGAGTAAGTCCAATTGAATATGGGGGGTGGGGCGGTATTCTATGGAAACATATATCTAGGATAGAATTGCAGAGTTAATAATGTGTACCTGAAAGTTGCTTTGCTCCACAGCACTATATGCAGAACTGCCTCTACATGAATCAATGAGATTTTGTTTTCTGCTTTGTTATCGTCGTGTTATTCTTAGCTGTTAAAATATAGCAAGCACCAGCATTTTAAAATAATAATCTAAATTACCAGCTGACTTTGGAAGAAAGTGTCTGACTCCTCCCTTTATTTCTCAACAGAAGAAAATGCAATAACTATACCAGCACACTTAAAGAACTGGCTCAGATGTTGCCCGTCCCTATGCGGACTAGCTGCAAGAGGCTGACAAAGGTACCGTACTGCAGAATTTACTGTGTGCATTCAAAGAAGCTTTCTGATTCGTACAGTTGAAAATTGGCCCTGGCTCTTCAGAGAGTTTAATATGTGTCACACATGGGGCCTTGTGGTGTTGCTGCTCCCAAATTTTACACTGGTAGGAATTGCAAACATTCCTCTTTTTCATTTCCTCTCATTTGCTTTGGATTGTCTGACTTGAAACAGAAAGAAATTCTCCTCCGGGTCCTCCACTACATTGAACATTTGCAGGCGAGCGTTGATACAGCCAGATCGCTTCTCCGGGTCCGTTGCGGCGAACAGAAAGGTACGGTAATACAGCACCAAAGGGAGGCAGAGAAGGCAGCAAAACTTAATAAGTTATGTTGCAAGTGTCGTGGATTAAGAACAAAGAAAGGTATACAGCCAGAAAAGGGTTAATTAATCGGACACAGATATCTGTCTGGGAAGGGTGGGGGAGTAATGTGAGAATGACTGCCCAAAAGGAGCTAAGGAGTGAATTGAGGCAGCCTATAATGCAAGATTGCAAATAGTCTCTCTCCTGAACTCCTGTGGTAAGAACTGCCTCCTAGTGACCAAGCAGGAAATCTTGACAGAAGTTTGCTCTTTTCTTCTGGGTTACAAATGAGCATGTGTGAGTTTATGCCTTCAGCAGAATGTGGATTTTTCTGGTTCTAGAATTACACAGTCCATTTTTTTTTTATATTAGAGCACCTACATAACCTAGGAACTGTACGTAAATCAAAAAATAGAGAACACAAGCCTTGCCTTCAGACTTGCAACCTATGCAGTGGTTGAGGACCAATATAGAGATAGGAAGTCAGTTTAGGGAATGATGTGATGAAAAGATGAGTTTTTATTGGGTATTTAATGAGGAGCCAGGAAGTAAAGATTCCAATGTAAGGGGAAAAGGGTACACTTGAGGGATGGAAAGTGTGATTTTGGGTTTTTGGATAAAGAGTACCGGTGAAAAGATTAGAATAATGAGGGTGGAATGGGGGGAAAGGTAGAAAAATAAGTGGAAGCAAGGGAGTGAAGACATGTTGAGGTCAGCTAATATAGAGGATAGAAAAGTCTGAAAGACCTTTATGAACAATTATCTCTTTTATGAAAACAGGAGGGTCTGAGCAAATGGCGACATCTGCAGTGAAGAGAGGACAAAGGGAAGCCACACCACGAGCAAAGAAAACCAAGCCTCTGGGCGTCTGCAAGAAACCTAGGAAGAGGAGACGCACTCGCAAATCAGGTTGCAGAAAGGATCCTGCAAGTGCTGCATTCTACAACCTCTTACGTTACGTGTTTCAACGCGTTAGGCCTTTCTTTTCTCCTACCTTCACACGGCAGGCTGCACCAGATCCCTCCCCACCAACCCATGAGGCTGATGGCAGGGGCCAGAGTGGAGCTCGGATAGGCTGCAGATTGGGTGCAATGTGCCTTTTGCTTTTGGAGTGGGGGTAATGTGTTGAAGGAGTACCTGCACTGCACGGCTAAGAGGGGAAAGCAGGTTACTTGGTCTATGTGCCCTTAGCAGAGGCCAATCTCAGAGAAGGGCAGCATGTATTGGAGGGAGGGGGCTCTTGAACCAATGAAGTTTGAGGCTACAAATGGACCTGCAAGGCTTCTGAGGTTTCCTTATGTTTCTGCTCCACGTGGGCATAAGAGTCTCACCTTTACTTAGCAAATGCGCCTGATGCCACAGGGCAGGTGACTGCGATAGCCGAGACTGCTCAATAACGCTTGTGTCACTTGTTTTTGCAGAGCGGCGAGGGGTGAGCAAAAAAGTGTGCAAGTGCCTTGCTTTGGAGACTGGGAAGGGCCCTTCCCAGGCTGACATGCGCAGAGAGGAGAGCGTGTCTGCTGTGGAAGAGGTGTCTGCGCTCCTTTCGCCCTCCCAAAAGCAATCCCCTTTCTTTCCCAGCTTCCAAGTTCCAGTGTCGGAATATTACCAGCCTGCAAGCGCTCCCTTTCTGGACATCACCAAAGGTGGAGTCCCGTTCCGGGCTGCAGGGGTGGTTTCCTCGTTGCTTTCTGGGCAGTTTTTGTGTAAAGTTTTTAACGAAGAGCAAGGGCACAGTGGTAACCAAAGTGAGGCTGATACTTCACGGTCATTTGAACTTTTCATCTGTATGTAAGACTATTAGAATGAAGAAATACAGCGTAATTTATTGGACAGCGACTTCTGTTAGATTAGAAAAATAAGAGGAGTCCTGCTGAAACAGACCAAAGATCTGTCTATCCAAGGTTTCTTTTCCTAACAGCGGCCAGCTAGGAGCAGGTCAGGCAGGTGGTTGACATTCCTTGATGCTTATTATTATTATTATTATTTCTATACTGCCCTATACCCGAAGGTCTCAGGGTGGTTCACATTAAAAATCACTTACATATAATCAAAACAAAAACCAGATATACCCCCCCCCCAAAAAAAGAGCCAGCATTTTAAAAAGGGTATAGGATGTCAGGTCAGGCAAAGGCCTGGTTGAAAAGGATCCCCAATATATAACACTCAGAGATAAACTGTGTTCTGATCATGGAAGTTCTATTTCCCTCTCATTGCTCATAAGCACCAGTAAACATATCCTCCATGGATTTACCTGAAAATGGACATTCTGTTTTAATCTCATTCCAAATAGGCACAAATAAACATATGCTCCTCCATGAATTTGTCAGGAGTCACTGGTTATGTCCACATATAGTGACCGTGAATTCCATCAATGAGTTACGTGTCGTGTGAAAAATGACTTTATGTTGCCTGTCATTAACCAATCATTTTACTGGGAGATGCCAATTAGGCTTTCGTTTTGAGTGCCGCTGAACTCTTCGTTAGGCAGAACAGAACGGTTGATTACATGGAGAGAGCAAGATGGAGAGAGCAAATGATTCTGTCCCTTGAAATGAATCTCATCAGACATGCCACACTTCGGCAACAACCAGACTGCTCTCTGTTAAACCTGCTGTCTTTACTTGGTCTAATGAAACATACCCTGAATTCTTTGTATTTCTTTTTCTCTAGAATTAGTGTGCTAACTGCGCTACATCATGTGCTTAACTCTCCCACCTCCAGCCAAAGTTAAGCATTTTTAATTCAAGGAGGTGGGAGAGTTAAGCACATGCTGTATGAACTGTATAAACTGATATAAACTGGACTGTAGATTCTTTTTCCCCATAGGAGACTGTCAGACTTCAAAAGGATAACATATCCAGTATATTAACCTATGGGGGGGGGGGGGAGAATCTGCAGTCCAGTTTATATCAGTTGTTTCTAAAGGAAATTCAGGTTTGGACTTTTATCAGACCTTGAAATGGAGCCCTTAACCTTGGGGAGAGGCCACCAGGAGCTGTTCTCTGCGTGCTGTTCCTAGTCGTACTTGGCTGTAATAAAACTCTCTTTATGTAGCTCACAGAGCATGGAGTGAATGGGTTCTGCAAAGTTTCTAACAACTCTCCCCTTCCCCTCCCATTGTAACTGTTACTGGCAGACTGGAACTTGGGTCGCAGCCAAGAGGAAAGCAAGGATGGAGATGTGTTTTCTGCGTGTGCAGCACAAGTAGCGTACGAAGAGCTGCGTCAGTATTCTGAAGGACCTGGGCATTCACCAATGGGGTAGGAGCAGAGTGTGGATAATCGGCAGCTTGTAAAGTTGAGTTCCCACGAGGGAGTAGCTTGAAGCGTTTCCTGCTTGGCAGGGGGTTGGACTGGATGGCCCTTGTGGTCTCTTCCAACTCTATGATTCTATGATTCTCTGGTCTGGAACTCATTTTTGACAAAGACCTTATGTTTCGAACTGGGCAGGGGCTGGAGAGCCAAAAGTATAGGCTTTATTGATCGATTGGATTTCTGTATCACCCTTCATCTGAGGATCACAAGGCAATATAAAAGCACAAAAATGCATAACATAGAAACAGACAAACAACAGTACTTGCCACAGATTGTTTAATTAGCCAAAGGCCTGGGAGGAGGAGAGGAATGTTTTTGCCTGGCACTTTGCCTCTGAAATCTCCAACTATCCACCTAAACTGCTCACTCCCATTTGGCTGTGCCTGGCCTCTTTCGCAAGTGTAAAGCTGGGCGATTTCTGGTTTTTATAATCGCAAAATGTCATCAGCTAAACATTGCAATATACCAGTAATATCACAATGTCTGAAATAAGGATGGAACTATGCAGAGGCGAAAAGTAGGGCTGGGCGATACCTGGTTTTCAACATCGTGATATATCACCAGTTAAACATTGCAATATATTGACATATCACCATGTCTGAAGGATGGAGCTATGTAGAAGCATCGGCTGGCTTCATGGTTTGTCACATATGTGTGATTTTTGCATAACACACACACACACAATTCGCAATAGATTGCCAGGTCAATAATTATGAAACCGATATCACGATAATTGGACTTCAAACTAGTTTTGGATGATTTATCAATATACTGCCCAGCCCTACACAAGAGTTAGCAGGTGAGGTGCATAGAGGGTGGCAGGGGTGTTATTTTATTATGTAATTCTTTAATTCATATCCCACCTTTCCCTCCAAGGAGCTCAGAGTGGTGTTCATGGTTCTCCCCCTATTCATTTACCGGTAATTCTCACAACAAGCGAGGTAGGTTGGACTGAAAGGCAGGGCCTGGCCCAAGGTCACCCAGGGAGCTTCATGGCCAAGTGGGGATTTGAACTGTGGTCTCCCAGGCACTAGTCAGACACTCTAACCACTATGCCACACTGGCTCTCACAAAGGGTAAAAGATCCCTTTGCCTATATCCCTCCTTGTGCAAGTCCAATTGCCTACACTACATAATATAATGGTAGAGGGGGCATTTAGGATTTGTTTGGAGGGAATGTGGGACACGTAGGAAACCCAAGGGCGGGACTTCAGATTGAGCCCCTGTGGCACCAGTTGCTTGTCCCTAATGTAAACCAGCAACAGGGAACTTGTCCAGCACTGAAAAGTGCTCTCCATGTGTTGCTAGCACAAAAATGGAAAACAGATAAGGTACCAACGAAAGAAGAAGGGCATCTCAAACTGTTAGAATATGCGGAGTTAGCAGGCATGACCACTAGAATAAGAAAATAAAATGATAAAAGATGTAAGGAGGACTGGTTAGTATTTATTGATTATATGAAAATTTATTATAACCAGACAATTAGCCTACACAGGGTTCAGCAAACTGTTCAGCAGGGGGCCGGTCCACTGTCCCTCAGACTTTGTGGGGGGCTGGACTATTTTTTTGGGGGGGGGGAGAATGAACGAATTCCTATGCTCCACAAATAACCCAGATATGCATTTTAAATAAAAGCACACATTCTACTCATGTAAAAACACGCTGATTCCCGGACCGTCTGTGGGCCGGATTTAGAAGGCCCCCTGGCCTTAGTTTGCCTACCCATGGCCTAGCAGGGTGGTAATATTTTCAGTAGCGTAAGTTAGAACTAGAGCTTCACAGGAGGAGCAGAGAAAGATTGGGGAAACTAAGAAAACGCGAGAGGAAGTGGAAGATAAAAGGAACCATGGAAGGAGAGGAAGGGAAGTCCGTCAATGACTGATGTAATAGAATATGTAATATGTAATTTTCTTTCTCCTATTTTCTATTTCTTTTGGGGGTTGTTTTTTTCTTGTGTTGAAATCTGTAAGAAATGTAAATTTTAAAAAGATAAGAAAGAAAGAAAGGGGTGTTCAAAATATTCTGTAGGCCCAGCTCAGGACCTTGTATCTCTTGAGTCCCCTCTCCATACCCCCACATCCTCGATATGCTCCTCTTTTTTTACTGCTGGCATCCTAAAATTTTGCTATAGCACCCCTTGACTGCCTTGGCAACCCTCTCTATTCTTTCAGGCAAGAGCTCGTGCATTATTATTCCTCTTGTGAGGAAGAAGAGGAAGAAGCATCCAGAGACAGCCCTTGGCTCTCCACCCAGTCCCCAGTGAACAGTTCCCATGGTAAGCTGCAAGCAAAGCTGTGGAAATGCCCAGGAAAAGGCATTGCTGGGGGGCAGGGTGCTGGGACTTTGATGCAAGGAAGCTGCAGGGCTGCAAAATGCCGTGTGCTCCTGAGCGTGTCTGCTTGGAACCAGCCCCACTAAATTCAATGGGATTTACTTCCCCAGTGAGCGTGTTTAGGATTGCAACTGAAATGCCACTGGGAGGCAGGCATCAGATGCTTTTGCACTGTGGTTGCTGTCTGCCAATATTCAACAATCTTCCAGAAATGGGACACAAAATCTCTCTCTCTTTTCTTAGCAGGAAGCATGCAGCTATGTTCCCCTTGGGTTGAGGCCCAAAGCAACACTTGCTCGGATTTGGGACTGAGCCCTTCACTTTTCACCTCTCCTGCTCGGCTGCTTCCTAGGCATATCCTCCACGGCAGTCAGGATGAGCTTTCCCCAGGTAAAGTTGCAGGAAGGAGTGGCCCAGTTGTGCCTCTTGCTCCAAGTCATGGTGTGTGTCTCCTCTTCCTGTCCCTGCAAGGAGGGGATAGTAGGCACATCACCTTCCCTGTGATATCAGTTTTATACACAATATTTTTCAAAGGCAGGGTAGCTCCTAGAAGAAATTGCTTTAGCCAGAAATGCAAGAAAATGCTTCATGTTATTTACAAAAAATAAGTAAATGAGGCAGGGGAGAATCCAAAGTCTGTGCTAATGAAAACCTATTTAAACAAACAGAATATATTATTTAAGTACTTTGCTCATATATTTTGCATGACATTGTTTCTTGAGCAATGGAGAACCCTTAATCCTATCCCCCCCCCCCCCCCGCTCTCTGGAAGTCTTAATCATTCCTCTCCGATGAAAGCTATGTGTAACACAAAGCATCTTTCTCTTCTCCATTAAATATTAAATATATACATGGATAGAAGGCAAATCCCTGACTGCAGAATTACAACCATAGTGTACAAAATAAACTATTCCATCTGGTTCCTCCAAATAAATATCTCTGTGTGCTTTAGGATTGGCCCAGTATGTACATCTGATTGGCCCTGTCTCTTCCTCTGTCTCTTATGCTCTGGAGGAAAAACAGAGAAATCTGTTTTTGTGTAATTAAGTGACATGTAGGGTTTGCCACAGATGTGTTGCTTCACAAACAAGCCATTATGTTGAGTGGTGAGAGATGGTTCTGTCTTCCCCTTAAACAGTTGTGCTGAGCTACAAGGTTGTTTTGCATTGGCGGTTAATGAAATGCAGCGCTGCACCTCCACAGAATTATATGGACGTAGTGTATGTAATTCTACTACTGAGCATTTCTCATGTTCAGAATACAGCTCAACGGTGTCTTGGATACTTCACAGTCCTCTACAGTAGATTATTTCATTGCTTCAAAGGTCACCAACAGTCACAATATTACCCTTTGGGATGGGATTTACATTTGGGTAAATTTTGACACGCTGAGAGGCAGGCAGAGGGAAACCTGAGAGCAAATAAAAAAAACTGCAACTTGATTGGTTCCGCACCTGCTTTGCGTTTGGGATGAAGTTCATCTGAGATGAGGAAACGTGGATAACCTTCTTTGAAAGTGCTTGCTTGAGATTTAGTGAAACCTTGTTTGTTATCCTGCAGTGTTATTTGAAGATGTGTATCTGTCCCCTCAGTCTAGCAGTTTTTCTCAGGCCCTTTCAGGAACCCTCTTGAGAAAGGTAAGTGCATTGCCCCTCAGCTTTATGTATATTCATCCATCTCCATGTTTCATTCCAAGTTGAGCCTGTGCTCCATGAGCATCCACTGCAGCATCAAATGATGACTTGCACAGGCCATCAATACACCTTGTGAGAGTCAGTTCCAAAATTTAACTACGCACTGTGCAAAGAAATCCTTCCTTTTGCCTGTTTAGAATCTTGCAACATGCAGCTTCACTGGATGCTCCCAGTTCTAGCGTTATGAGAGAGGGAGGAAAACTTTTCTCTCTCATCCTGTGGTCATTATGGCTTCTTTTCAGGGCGCTAATGCAATTTCTGGAAAAGGTGATGATGGTGCCTCTTGTGACATCCCCTGGGGATGGGCACTTAGGTGCCTATCCAAAACAGTGGCCCAGTTAAGTACCGCAGTCATTCCCTTTGTTTTTGTTTCCCGCCTATCATGGGTGGCTCATTCGCTTATGTCCATGGAGGGGTGGCTTTGGTTGTCTTCCTTATAGCCAAATCTCAGGGTCTCTTCCTCCCAACTTCCTTGGGCATGGGCCTCTGCATGACTTGCTGTGAAAGCTCTCTGCAGATACTTGCAAACTGGCCTGCCTAGAAATGACGTATGTGTAGTAATCTAAATATTTATTTTATTTCTGTCCGAATACACCCATCTCTCTGATTTATGTGGTTTGTGATACAGTCTCTAGTTGTTCCAATGTGTTTGCACCCCATGAGCAGTTACATTGCTCTGGGCCAAACTATGCGGTTTAATTTCAAGGAATTAAGAGCTGGTGGAATCTAGGCTAGGATCATATTGCGGTGATAGATAACACATCTCTGTTTTAAAAGAAAAACTGCTTTAATTATAATCTTTCTTTCTGTGCACCACCTCCCCTTTTAAGATTCTTTCTGCAAAGGTCCCCACCTCTAATTTCTTCCTTCGCCTCTTGCAGTCGGCATTCACGCTGGATCACTGCTACCTTTCCTACAACGAAACAGGTAAAAGCAATTCCAGCCCCGTGTCACGTATGAATGGGAGAACATCTTTATGGAACAAACAGTATCTTCAAGAGGTGAGAAGAAGGTTGTAGAGATGGGGGTGTTAACTTCATGTATGTAAGGGAACCATTCCATTATTGGAATCTAGCATGATTGATTGGTTCATGAATTATCCTATACATTTGGGGGTCATCTAGTTAATCCACACACACACCCCACCTGCAAGGCATCAACTTCTGTTTATTCATCCCAAATAAGGAACTTGGTTGTTCTCTGTTGTTTCAACCTTGTACAGTGGTACCTCGGGTTAAGTACGCTTCAGGTTAAGTACGCTTCAGGTTAAGAACTCCGCTAAGAACAGAAATTCTCTGGTGGCGCAGTGGCAGCAGGAGGTCCCATTAGCTAAAGTGGTGCTTCAGGTTAAGTACGCTTCAGGTTAAGAACGGACCTCCGGAACGAATTAAGTACTTAACCCGAGGTACCACTGTATTCTTCTTTCAGTTTGAGGCTCCACTAAAAGGTCATTTGGGTCAGTGAAGTCTTTATTACACGCACTCCTCTTTCCTCCAGGCAAACAAAAAGCTTTATCAAAGTTCAAGGGCACATTCCAACCAGGCAAAAACAGTCAAGGAGGGTACAAAGCAGGGCTTGAGAGGGGCATGACTGTGGGTGAGTTGTAACCTAGGGAAAGTCCCAAGGTCCATAGAGAGAAACCTTGAGTGACACATTTGGTCCTCAAACCTAAGGATCCCACCTCCTGTTACAGAAATTTACACTGGGGATTGTTACAAACACCACATATTAGCCCTGTATAATTTTGCACTTCTGTACCAATTTCATACTGTTTACAGGAAACTGAAGTCAGTTGTCAAATACAGTTCATTGTGTTTTAAGGGTTTTCTTAAAACTGCGACATAATTGGGTAGGGAAAGTCTATTTGTGTTTGATGTCGGATTAGCAAAGTGATTTTTTTTTTTTTTTACAAAAACAGTGGGGTTTAATTCATTCAGTAAGATGATCTTTCTTACCCAGAAAAAAGGCTCAAGAATCATAAGACTGTTTTTATTTACAGTCGTACTGTTGCGCCTTTTGGTCAGATGCCTCAGTACCTCGGCTCCCGAACACCTTGGGAGTCGAACGTTTTGGCTCCTGAACGATCGAAAACCAGAAGTGAGTGTTCCGGTTTTCGAATGTTCTTTTGGAAACTGAATGTTCGATGGGGCTTCTGTTTGGCTGCAGGAACTTCCTGTAGCCAATCATAAGCCACGCTTTGGAAGTCAAACGTTTTGTAAGTCGAATGGACTTCCAGAATGGATTCTGTTCACTTCCGAGGTACGACTGTATTTAACAAAATTTACACATCGCTTGATTGTAGTGAAACCTCTCAGCGGTGTGCAGATCATTTGGACCAGATGGCGCAATTCCACACGGCTCTTCCTGCTCTGAGCAGCCTGACTCACCTTCCGCCTTCTCCTGTCAGGAAACGGCCACTGCCAGGCCTGAATTCCCAGCGTCTTCCAGTGATGAGAACAGCGACAGCACCTGGACACCACCATCCAAGAGGGTGAGGCCATCTCAGGTCAGCTGCCAGAAGAAGATGAAGAAGGTGGTCAGGAGGCAAAGGCGCCGGCCAGCAGCCTGTGAGAAACGCAGCAGCTCATCTCCTCTGCAGCTGAAAAAGAAGTGCGTGAACGGCTTCATCATGTTCTGCCGCCTGAACCGCAAGCACTACATCCGGTGAGAACTGGAGGGCAACAAACTCTTACAGAGAAACTGAAATCTAGGCCGGTCTGGATGGAACCAGGGCATGAATCCCTGTAGCGAGATCCACCATATCCAGTTAGGATTGCAGCTGGCTTTTCAGTTTAAGATCATAAAAGGCACCCCTTTTATAGATAATGTAGAATCCAGGAGGAAGCCTAGACCGCAAACTTGGTCTGTTAGGGGAAGTGCAGTTCCATCCAGTTTCACATGATATCCATCTTGAACTGGTAGCTTTCTCCACCCACCCACCCACCCCGGCTTGTCTGCATTAAGTTTAAGTTGGTTCACCCTCATTCATCTCAAAACTACCTTCTGCAGCCAATTGGAAGCCATAGAAGTCCCATTGGACATTCGGCTTCCGAAAGAATGTTCGAAAACCGGTACACTCACTTCCAGTTTTCAATCATTCAGGAGCCGAAACGTTCGACTTCCAAGGCATTTGGGAGTCGAGGTACGACTGTATTTAGATAAATTGCCTCCCCCCGACCCGTGTGCTAGATTTGATGATTTGATGATGATTATTTTTTCTGTGTTCCAAAATCTCATTAATTTCCATTACATTCCGGTCATAATAATAATCCCTTATGCAACAACTGCAATATTAATTACTTCTATTCATGTTGACTCATTAAATGATTTATAAAACTGCAAGTGAGGAACTCATACTATATCCTTGTTCTTCCTGTGTGTGGCAGTTATTCTGTCTGTGGTGTTTCTTCCTGACCTTGTAAGACGTTATGTCTTTCTTTCCCCTGGTTGTTGCTGTCATCTGTCATGCCCTGGGAGGAGCTGATATCCCATTGTTGTTCCAGTTTTAGTTTTTTTGCCTGCCCCATTCTGAACACCCAGTGCAGATTCTGTCCTTCACGACAGAGCAAAATAATATTTAATCAAATGTAATGTCAATTTTCCCAGCCTAACCCTGAGCAAATAGGTAGACTGTTCAGAGCTTCCAAAGACTGTTCTGTGCAGTGGGAGGGATTCCCATAATTGGGTTGGGGCGACTACTGGGAACACTTTTTCCTACCCCGATCACCCTTGCATCTGTCAACTGCACAACTCTCTGTTGCAATTACAAATCTGTCCCCTAGTCAAGAATCTGAGACTTGTATTAAAGGCCCAAGTTCTAGGACTCAGCACCTGCATAGGCTGTGCTTGTGTGTTTCTCAGCCACCCTGTATACATTTACTTTTAAATCCCCCCCTATATGAAAGTTGAGATGCTAACGATTTTATCAAGACCTGTAACCAGAGAGAAGAAAATTGCAACATCACAAGCTGTCCCTGGGAAAGGGCCTAGATTGGGTTGCACTTCTTCTGTTGCCTGCTAGCTGATTTAACGAAAAAATTCTAGGTGCTTCAAGGGAAGAATATCTTTTGCACAAGCTCCTTGCAGCCATGGGCTGGCAAGGTGTGTGTTTGGGCGGGGGTGGAGAGGGAGGGATTAGGTTTCATTCAGGTGTGTGTCTGTGCTAGTTTTTAAACACTGGTCTCTATGGAGAGCAAAAGGCTAGCCTGGCAGGGGGTTGCCAAGGCAACCTGCTTCCCTTGAAACCTCAGGGGAACATGGGGACATTGGCAGAGCCTCACGTGCGCCCGCCTCTTGTGAATCTGGATGACCAAACAGTCTTTTCTCTTGGCAGCGCTTGCCCAGGCATGGCCTCCACAGCTGCTACGAGAGAGCTGGCCCAGCTGTGGCGTATGATGACGAAGCAAGAGCGGAAGCCATATTGGTATGTCTGGCACTGATCAAAACACGCTGTGGCATGAGGCTGTTCTTTGGGTAGTCATCCAGCAGACCAGTTTCTAGGTCAGCTCTGTGGTTCAAGGACACAGATGTGATAGAGCACCTGTTCTGCAGGCCAAATGTCCAGGATAAATCTCCAGCACCTGCAGTTTAAAAAGGACCTGTTGTTGTTGTTGTTGTTTCCGTACCAGCCTGTCACCATCAGGTCCCAGGGCAGCTTACAAAGATTTGGAAATACAGTATTATAAAATAGTTAAAACAGATTGCAGTCAAGAGAATAGGCTGGGTCCTAAAATGTCTATCTCAGGCATCAAATGCCAGGGTGAGCAGGCGAGTCTTTAGAAAGTCCTCCTAGTGGTGCAGCGATAAAACTGGAAGCCTGGTGCCCCCCTTCAAGCAAACTGACACAAAAAGTGCTTCTGTGATTTGGTAACCTGAGAGCATACAACAGTTATATGAGCTGTTATCATGTTATGATCCACTGTGCAGCATCCTCTCCATCACGCAGGGAGGTTAACGAGTGTTTATTTATATTTGATTTTTCTAAAAGCAGGCATTCATTAATCGGCAATGGGGGGGTCATGTTATGATTGGTTGGTTATTACCCCCTGTCGCTTCATGGCAAGCCGCATAAGTGAAGTTCCCTTGCATTCCAATTCACATCGCCTTGTTTTTGTCACATCGTAATGGCAGCCATCACATGGTGGCTTCTTTATGCTCCCTGCAATCTGGCGATTACAGATGAATTGTCGGCCGGAAAGAACCACTTGAGTGATAAGCTTATCGTTTATGTTGCATCTCTTCCAGCTTGAAAGCTCGGCGGTTCAGCCGCCTGAATAATCGCATCGTGAGGGACGACTTCTCCAGTGGGGAGGAGGACCCAGAGCCGCCCAAACCTTTCCACATGCTGCTCGCTGAAAAATCCCTCCATGGCTCCCAGACCTTTGGTGACCTCTCTTTACTCAAGCTTATCCCCTGACTCTTTCGCACTGTAATGGTAATGGCATATCCATTCATGGGAAAGATGGCCCCTTACTCCGGTCTGTTATCAGTGGTTACAGAATTTTCCAGCTGATGGGTTTGCAGTGAAGTGTGTGCTCCCTCCCCCTTTTCAGCAACGTGCCAGACAACAGGGGCTCCATGGACCCCATTGGCTGGGACAGTAACGTAGGGGGTGTAGAAGGGAGGAGAACGGAGTCCCCTTGTTGCCACCTGTAGCACATAAACACTCCCCTATTTTCTGCTCCTTTCTACTGCTTGCACCCCACACCAGCTGCTGTGCCTCTAGTTTTCCAGAAGGTGGTTCCTGAGAAGGAAAAACACAGGTGGACTTTTCCCAGTAACCACATGCATTTTATGTTATACTCCACCAGAGACCCACAGTGGCTCCCACTGTGTTTAAGGCTACCAAAGCTGGCCTCTGGTGGTCTGCAACATAATGATAGCGACATTGGCAAGGGGAGGGGAAATCCCTGGGCCTGGGTGGTAGGACCATGCTGGGCCAACTGAGGTTTTGGCTGTTTACATGGGACTTAACCTTTGTTTTAGGACAGGGGTGGGGAACCTGTGGCCCTCCTCCTGTTGTTGGGTCCTGTAACCCCCATTAGTCCTAGCCAAATGTCTAAATGGTCAGGAATAATGGAAGTTACACTCCAGCAAAATCTGGAGGGCCACAAGTTCCCTGCCCCTAGCCAAGAAGCACTACTCCATTTGAAATGAATGGGTTTTATTTTGAAAAAAAAAAGGATCCGTGTGGCTTTTAAAAAAAAGGTTTTTAACCCTGACTAGCACCATGCCTAGAACAATGGAAAGTTAGGTGCCTGTTTTTCAAAACCCCAGGCCCATATTTATTGCCAAAGATTTTAACTCAACATCCCCTTCACCAGAGATTAGCTCAGGGAGTAAGTTTTATCCTGCCCAGTCAGTTTAGTTCCTAGTACCTTAGATCCATAGGAAAATTTTGCTGCAGCATGAAATGCAATTTCTGAGGTCCGCATGGACTTGTTTGCCCCACAGCAGATTTGATGCTTTGTTACATAGTGAGTTGCTTCATGTGCTCCTTTGCTGTTTACCTGGAGCAAAAGAATGAGTTCGAAGTTTGCTCTGGGTAGCATTGTGTCCCCACTGACACAATGGGCCTGTACAGCAGAAATCTTGAGGAAGGAACAATTCTATATCTTTGGTCTGTGGTTGAAAGGGAGTCAGAAAGACTCACTTGATACTGAGCTAACAAGGGTGGGTGCTTCACAGTGAGAAAGGAGGGCGTCAGGAAGATTGTACTTATGAAGTGAGTCTCTATACAATATTTGTAGTTGGTTTACATCCTGCTTGGGGGAAACCTTCTCAGTCACTCATCCTTTACCCACCTCTCAAATTATCCCTCCCCCTGTTCACAATCAGTTTGTGTTTGAAATTCTGTTGTAGGCTTGAATGGGCTTTTACCACAGTTGTATTTATGTATTTATATATTTATTGGCAGGTTTTGTCCTCATCTCTATTTATATTTAAAAATAAAAGCTAGCTTTAAAATAAGATAACCATTTTGGTGCCTCTGTGCCTCTCCTCCCTGTGGTCCTTTCAGAACTGGTACCAGAATATTTCTTGTAGCAGCAACTGGTGTGCATGGAGCAGCCACCTGTGTTTTTCAAACAGTTGCTTTTGGGCAATTTAAAACATGCTGTAGGCTCATGTCACAACCTGCTTGCCTTTAGCCAAGTCGTTGCTTTACATTTATGGACACTTCTTATAGTTGCTTCTTACTTACAATGGTATTTCTGTAATATTCAAGTAGGTTAGGTTGGTATTATTATTCCCATCTGAGACAATAGTGGTTTGCCAAGTGAGTTCATGGCAGCAGTGATATTTGTTCTGGGGACTTCCTGATTTTCAGGTCACTCTTATAGGGTCATGTCTACTCGGAAATAAATCCCCATTGAGTTAAATGGACCTTAGTCCCAAGTAAGTGTGTATAGAATTTCAGCATTTTTAACTACCCTCCAAAAACCCACAGTAGAGCATTGCTGTGCATGTACCAAATCACCATTTGGCACAAAGCACTCAGGCTAGCAGGATGGTGTCCTTGTAGAGTTGAGCCTCTGCCCCACTATGGGTTGCTGGTAGAACCTTTGGAGAAGAAAGGAACTGACACCTGCCTAGAGGTTTGTGCAGGAAAGCAAGTCGGCAGTGGATTCTTGTTTTGAGTGCCAAACAGTCCCTAGAAAAGGCATGCCTTTGTAGAATCATAAAGTTGGAAGGGACCTGAAGGGTCACCTAGTCCAAGCCCCTGCAATGCAGGAATATGCAGCTGCCCCATATGGGGATTGAACCTGCAAGCTTGGCGTAATCAGCACCATGCTCTAACCATCTGAGCTAGCCAGCTTTGCATCAATATGCAAGAGGACGCCACCCTTTTCAGTTTTTACTTTATTAGAAAATTGGCAATACAGAGTAACATGGCTCAGTGGGGTAGAAAAAGAGGGTCTAGCAGAAGCAAGCAACCACAGCAGGCCTTGATCCCATCCCACCCTCTCCAAGAAGCACTTTCAAGAATTGACTCCCAACTCCAGTGATTGATTCTTGCTGAACCTTCTTACAAAAGAGCTTCTGTCTCTTAACATTTCTCTCCCAGAATGGCTGTAAGTATAATGTAGGCTCAGTAGGCCATTATTTCCCATATGGACGCCCACAAAACTATCAAGTTCTTCATTAAAGTTCTCTGTCAAAGTCATTAAGCTTGTTGGAACCTCTGCAAGGCACTTTAATTGCTCTTGCTGTCTCCAGAGGGTAGGTGTTTGCATGTGCTCAGCTGTCTAGGCTAAAGCCCTAATTAACCTTCTTAATTGGATGCTCCTGCGCTTCCCAGTTTAAGTTGCTGCATGCACTTGTACTCTGCTTCGTACCGATTTTGTTGCTTTGCTAACTGCTTCACATTTGCTTGGTTCCATGGGGACAGAGCTCCCCTTGCTTTGCCAGTGTGGTGTAGTGGTTAAGAGCGGTGGACTCGTAATCTGGTGAACCGGGTTCGCTTCCCCCCTCCTCCACATGCAGCTGCTGGGTGACCTTGGGCTAGTCACACTTCTCTGAAGTCTCTCAGCCCCACTCAACTCACAGAGTGTTTGTTGTGGGGGAGGAAGGGAAAGGAGATTGTTAGCCGCTTTGAGACTCCTTCGGGTAATGATAAAGCGGGATATCAAATCCAAACTCTTCTTCTTCTTCATGCCGCTCTCTTATAAGATAGGAAGGCTTGGCCCTCATGATCAACCAGTGTATGGGGGGAGCAAGATTTGGGAGTTTTTGCAGGGGGGGTAGGATCAGGGAATGTGTTGAGAGCAGAAATCCCATCTGCTCAAAATCCTCCCATCCCGCAGAAGTGGTTTCTGATTTTAGCAGAAATACGTTATTTTCCATAACAACACAAAGTTTTGCCTTTTTTTTTTTTACAATGCAGAAAATGGAGGTCTGGTGGGATTCTGGAATGGTTTGTTTGTCAAAATCTGAATTTTGAATTGTGGGGGCAATAGCACGGCATTGCAGGTGCCCATAGGCCTCATCCTCTTATGACTGCCCCCTATAGGTCAGGAGATGAGGAGATGCTTTGTAACCGATGGCTTAAGTTCCTGTGCTGGCTGGGCAGGAGAGTGCTTAGAAGTACGGAAGGAGAACAAAGGAACAGTTCATTGGGGATGAAGTGGGTGTTCCACTGTTCAGTTTCAGGAGCCCAGATCTACAAGGGTAGAAGTGAGAGGCCCCAGGAAACTATTGTGGAGTGGCTGGTGCTGCAGAAAATCTACCCTCTGGACGTTGTGAATGGAGTTTCCTGGTGGAGCCGAAAGTGGCAAACCAGAGTAGAGCAGTGAGGGGCTGGATGCATGAGCTGCAGGGCTGTCAATGGGAGAGCTCTCATCATCGGAGCTGGAGAGTAGGTGTCTTTCTCGTGGAAGGACCCTTCCTTCCTTCAGTGCACCACAGTCGCTGTTCTCCCTGCAAAAAGTAGAAAAAGAGGAGGAGAATATTGTTAAGGAGTCAGTCCTGCTGGGTGCTTACTAAGATAATAGGCATTGGGGAAGCAGGGATTAGACGGTAACTTTCAGTCTTTGCAGGTATGGCTTTGTATTTCTGACTGTCCACCCCAACCTTCCTGCTGTTTTCTTTACGCCAAATAAGAGGAGATCTGTGTTTTTGGCTGTAGGGCTAATAAAAGCTTTGGAGATGCCATTTTGATCAGGGAAAAAGTGCAGGAATGGGCTAGCCCATCTCTCCAGTACTGCTGCTCCAGTAAAATTCAGATGCCCCACCTACACAGTGCCTTTTAGGTAAAATGTTTTTTGTTTACCCTCATTTTGTTTACCCCCTCTTCTTTTCATTCACTTTCTCTCTCTCTCTTTCCACTCTTTCTTTCCAGTTAATGATGCATTTAAAATTACTTGAAGAATGGAATAACTTCTGGTGAAACCCACCTTAGCCTGAGCTGTGGTCGCGCCCCAGTTACAGCTTGCATCTCACCAGTGTTCTGTACTTAAACCAGAACACTTTGAACAAGCACATTCCCTTTCTGGAGGCTCATGATCTAAGAACACGGGGCATATCAAAAGAGAAGAGAAAGGAGAGAGCTTGAAGAAAGAAGCAGCCAGTTGCAAAAAATTGCACTGAAACAAGCGTGGCTACTACAGTGGTCCAAGAAAGGGTTTGCAGAGAAATTTAGGAGGAATATGGAGTTGATAGAGAACACAGTTTGTGAAGGCAGGGTGATTGGTGTCCACTTGGAGTGGAGGATGGGAGGCTGAGAGTAGGTGGAGTCAGAGCAAACGACAGGCAGATACCAATGGATTCCAGTTTTGTCGCTATTCTCCTGCCCTCTGAGTTGTACAAGAGCAGCACTTGAGGTTCATTCAGACTTCCTTTTGTGCTGTGCTTTCTAGGCACTGGTTTGCACTTAAAATGTTGCGTCCGAGAGTCTTTTTTGTCACAAAACCCACTCTTTACTGCTGAATCAGAGCAAACAGTTATCCACGGAAAACCCAAATAGCTGTTTGTTCTGACTCAGCAGTAAAGATCAGGTTTACATGGGGAAAGAGCTGGGGCAAAACAAAAAACCCAACACAGTGCTTTAAAGTGTGGGCCTGTGTCTCGAAAGGGCAGGGCAAAAGGTAATTATGGGTGAGCCTTCTGACTAAGGAGGAGGAAGCTGACAGCTGGTATCACCCCTGGCTGGCAGGTGGGGGCTGGCTTAGGTCAGACTGAGGTTGGTGGGGCAGTGCCCTCATTTGCTCTGCTGGACCAGCCTCCGATGATGCAATTAGGTTGTTCTAGACAGAGAGAAGGACATGGCAGAGTTGGATTTGGAAAAAGGCAACCCGAAGGACTGATAGCAGGTGGTCATGTGTCAAACGAAGACTGAGAGGGAGGGAGGCCAAGGCAGGCTGGCAGCACAATTGCCTGGGGTATGTTCTGTGCCTTAAATGTAAGGGCAAAGAAGTTCGAAAGTGGACACCGAGCAAAGACCAAGTGCAGAGAGGAAACTGGGGAAAGTGAGAAAAGGAGGCGGAGGCTAAAGTAAGCAAGATATTTCCCAATGGTTTCTGCTCCCGCCCCTCTCGGAGTCCCAAGGGTGCGGGCTTCTGGTTCCCCCTGCCCCTTTTTCTGTGACTTCTAGTAACAGGGCTTCCTCCCTCCCTTCGTCCCCTGCTGTGTTGGTAGGCAGCAGGCGGCTCTTCGCCTTTTTTTCGTTGAACCCACAAAGCCCCAGAGACTGCATTCCCACCCCTCGTCGGCAGGGAGGCCCCCTCACCTCTCCTTGGTCTCGGCCGCACGGTCCCTCTGGCGCCGGTTCTTGAACCAGTTGCTGACCTGGGTGGTGGTCAGTCCTGTGGCTTCTGCCAGCTCCCTCTTCTCACGAGGGGATGGGTAGGGGTTGTGGATGTACCATTCCCGTAACACGCTCCGAGATTTCTCCTGTATGAGAGCAGAGAGTGTTAGTTTTGCTATGTCCAGGCAACTTATCCTTTTCGTTTGATTAAGTCAAGCGTAGGCAACCTTTCCCCCCCTCAAGGGGTATAAATATCCAGGATTTGTTTTGCCTGGTGCAGCACTCCAAGTTGATATTTTCAGTGAGCCATTGAGCTTTGTTTCCTCAATTGCCATGAATCTTTTCCTCCCATCTATGTGTATTTGTTTAGATTATGATTCTTAATCTGAATGTGCATTATTGTACACTTGCAGCTACCAAAGGTGCTATGGTATAACATGACCGGCAGGGGGCAATAACATCATTCTCTCTTCATAGCTGTGCTCTCAACAGTGAACAGTTCTTTCTTTTATTTGTAATCTTAGATATCATTTTGGGAAGTTTTATGGGTTGGTTGGATTCTTAAACCTCTAGGCAGTGAAACCTTGGGCAAGGGCAGAGTTTGTGTTTATTTAAAAACTAGGGAGAAATCTATTTGAAGGATGAGGGGGCACAACAAGCACCAAGCTTCTCTGTGAAAGTTAACTTCCTCGAGTTGCCACCTTCTTTCTTCCCACCTTTCCTGGCAGGGCTGCTGTGCCTTTAACAGGTTTCTGAGGGGCAGAATTTCAGGTGGCCAATTTCCCCTTAGCACACAGATGGGGAAAGCTGCATAAGTTGAAATCCTTCCTCTCACACAACTGTTAAAGCCACAGGAGACCTGTCCAGGGGCAGGAAAATTACAGCATCCCTAAAATTTGCCTTCCTTTTCTTTCTCTCCCTATCCCAAACCGGTTTCCCCTTTTCGCTCCCTCCCTTATCACCATAACTCAAAGTCCACAAATGCTGTTTTCAATGCCAGTGAATACTATTCTATTATGATGGCAGATTAGGTAGCTCTCAGCAGTATGTTGGCACTGTACTCAGTGCAGAGGTGGGACCCCTCCCCAGGTGATGGGGTGGGATACAAAGACAGGGCTTGAGAAGTGAAAAGCAAGGCAGGGGGGCAGCAATGGGGGAGAATGGCACAGGAGTACTGTACCAGATGGTAGGAAAGCAAAGAGAAAGTGAAACCTTGGTGCCCCAAGAAAAGCATTGAGGAAGAAGTATTATTTATTTATGATATTACTTTTCCAATCTTAAAGTTCCTTACATTAAAGAAAGATATTTAAAATAATTTACAATGAATAGCAATGAAATTCAACTCCACCTCACACACACCCCACCCAAGAATAAATCCACAGCTTTACCCACTAAAGCTGTATCCCTTGGCCAATTGTATTCATCTTAGCTGCAAAAAGGCCACACCAAATAAATGGCTTTTGCACAGCTGTCACCCAAAGGCCCTCACAGCTACTGCATCTTGCTTGGGAGTTCATTCCAGAACTTTGCGGAGACGAGAGATGCTACTGGCACGAAAGACAAGAGTGGGAGGCTGCTGTGTAGCTTTATCATGCAACATGGCCAATACAGAGAAAGACCGAGCCCTGCCCCAAGGAGCATACAATTGAAGCTTTGCAAACGCTTCAGTGTTCCTCAGAAAATAGGGACTGCACAATGCAGACAACAGAGAGAAGAGGGAGTCAGCAGGATGAATAGGACAGGACATGGTTACGTGTGGGACCTTCTCACCTGGGAATGAGGACTAAGGGGAATAGCTGCAGCAGAGGGTTAGAGCATTTGCTTTGCAGGCATAAGATCTCAGGTTCAATTCCCAGCATCTCCAGGCAGGGCTGGGACAGGCCCTGGAGAGCTGCTGCCAGTCAGTGTAGATGATACTGAGCTAGATGGACCAATGTTCTGACTTGGTATAAGGTTAGAATCATAGAATCATAGAGTTGGAAGAGACCACAAGGGCCATCCAGTCCAACCCCCTGCCAAGCAGGAACACCATCAAAGCATTCTTGACAGATAGCTGTCAAGCCTCTGCTTAAAGACCTCCAAAGAAGGAGACTCCACCACACTCCTTGGCAGTAAATTCCACTGTCGAACAGCTCTTACTGTCAGGAAGTTCTTCCTAATGTTTAGGTTAACAACAACAACAACAACAAAAAGCAGGATTTGAGGGATTGGAAAGGTAGGAGGAGTAGAATCATAGAGTTGGAAAGGACCCTGAGGATCATATAGTTCAACCCCCTGCAATGCAGGAATGTGCCGCTGTCCCATATGGGGATCGAACCTGCGACCTTGGTGTTATCAGCATGATGCCCTAACTAACTGAGTAAGCCACCTAAGTGGTCTTGAATGGGATTCCAGGGCAAGGAGGTTGCGTCAGAGTGGGGGAAAGAGGCAAAGAGGTGAGGGAGCACTTGGGGTCATGCTGAGTAGAGGAGAGATGCAGGTACAATCCACAGTCCCATCACCAGCGGGGCTGTTCTGAGCTGACTGAAGTGGACAACTACGATAGTAATGAGAAGAAAGTTGCCATAGACTTAGGCAGTGCTTTTCTTCTGGGAAAAAGGTGCTGGTTCTGTGTACCTTTGAGTACCCCCAGAAAAAAAAGATGGCGCTTGCAGTTAATCCAAAGCAGGAGGAGTTCAGTTGAACTGCTCCTTTGCTAAGCCAAGCCCTGGAAGTTTTCAAGGGACGATGTGCAGGTTTTGTGCCTGCAGAAAAACAGGAGTGTTTGGTGGCATTTGTTCCTTTGTTTCCCTCATCTCCCTGCCTTTTCAGTGAGATGCCCACCACGGAAAAGGTCTCTTCAGGGAGCCTTCCTTACCTTGAAACAATAACTGGTTTCCTCTCCGTCCCAGATGGTCCGAGGCAGGGGGAATTTGCGCCGCACCCTGTACTTCCCCACGGCCCCCAGCGGCCTCCCGCGCAGCTTCTCTGCCTCGATGTAATGAGCCTTGAGCCACAGTTGCTGCAGCTTGGGGTGGTTGTGCAGAGAGAACTGGTAGCTCTCCAGGATCTTGTAGAGCTCCCGGAAGTTTCCCCGATGAAAGGCCACCACTGCTTTGGCCTTCAGGACGCTCTCGTTCTTGTGCAGGTGGTCGCAGGCCGGCAGCGACCAAAGGAAGCGCCCCAGGCGCTCGATGTTTCCCCCTTGCTGCAGGACCTCGCACACACAGGCCACTTGCTCCTGGGTGAAACCAAAATTCATGGCGGAGAAGGGAGGGCTCCGAAGCCTGGCGACTTTCAGAACCGGCTTAGCAGGCTTCACAAACCCAATACACCTCCAACAAGGAGTCCCGCATGTGGAGGACAGTGCTGTCCTTTTGCAAAGCTCTGTGCGGCAGAGAACAGGAAGTGATCTTTAGAAGAGGGAACCAGATATGTCCCATTAAAGCTGGGGAGGACAAGCCAAGCGGGAGGCAAGTCTGCCGCCCTCCGAGTTTCTCTCTGGGATGGCCATGTCAGCTTTCCCCTCTTGCCTTCTATGTGCCGTCAGGGCTCCCCTCTCCCTGCCTGCCTTCTGGCTCTAGAGACAGTCGCCCAGGGTAGATGTCTTGTGGGGTATCAGTTACAGGCTCAGCCCACGCAGGCTGCAGCTGTGGCCAGCCATTGGCCAACTCCGCAAGGAGAGCGAGAGAAAGGGAGACTTTGCCACCACCGTCACCCTTGGATGGAAAGCCTTTCTGCAGAGGGGTTGTCGGGATCTGGTAATGTGAGAGGGGGGTATGAGGAGGCAAGCCAGAGAGGGAAGTCCCTGCTTTCTGCCCCTGTCTGCCTCTCCCTTTGTTTCCCCATGTCTGCTCCAGCCGGCCTGCTTGCCCAAACCTTTTAGGATCGCACCTTGTGCAAGGCTTCCTTGGAATGTGGGCTGTTGCTCCCATCCTGTTAAGCGAGTGAAAGTGACAAAAGAACTAAGCAGGACCTGAAGTCAACTGCAACTGCTGGTTGGCAGCTTCTGAGACTTCGCTCTAAAATCATCTGCACACTTCCAAGCTTATTTTATTAAGGAGCTCAGCAGTGATATGCTACTTATCCTCTATGCAGCAGTTTTTGAACGAAGATTTATCCCTCTTATTTATCCAGATGTTAAGCTAGCTTCTTTTTAAAATATCCCTGCTCATGAAACAAATGTTTTCAACTTCTTTCCACGGGGGCAGTGAGTCTGCAGGAGAAAATGCTTTGTCTCTCCCTTTGTTCTTGGCTCTGCCAGGTGACAGATCGGCCCCCCAAGCCAGAGCTCCTGCCGTCAGTGTTTCCTTTCCTTGCCCCCTTGCTCTTCCCATGTGGAGATCATGTTTCGCACCAAGCTGGCAGCCCCTTTGCAAGATAAATAACCTGTTGCAAGACAAATAACAAGAGGCCTTGTGTCCCTGCTGGGTGAAAGCGTCATCCTGTATAGCTAGGGAAGGCTGCAGAGAAAGAGAGAGAGACATTCTGCTGCGGGAAGCTCCCTGGAACTAGATGGGCCATTGGCCTGATCCAGCAGCTCCTCTGGTGTCCTTTAGGACTTCTTCATGCAGCACAGAGTTAAACTATGGAACTCGCTTCCACAAGAAGCAGTGTTGAACGTCAACCTGGACGGCTTTAAAAGACAAATGAATGGATGAGAGGGCTATTGATGGCTACTGGCTACAGTTGGAGACAGCAATGCTTCTGGTTGCCAGTTCCTGGAAACCATAGAAGGGGAGAGGGCTCTTGTGCTTCAGTCCTGCCTGTGTGCTTTCCCCATCATGGCATCTGGTGAGAGCAGGATGGTTTTTATTTTATTTCTACAGCCAACTTTAGATCTACCATCCTCCCTAGAGCCATTTTACCATGGAGGCAGGATCAAGCTCCTTCTGGGGCAGACATCCCCAGTTGGCGAGTGGTCTGCACACCCCAGGGGGTCCGCAAAACCCACCCAGGGGGTCCGTGGTGCCATTCACATGACAAAAACTACCACAGAGGGATCAAACATCTCAAAAGGAAGCAGGTCCGTGGCTTGGCTTTTGAAAAACAGGGGGGCTGCAGTACTTCGCTAATTGAGAACCATTGCTCTAGGGGTATTGCAAAGGGTTAACCTTGCCTGAGAGCAGGTCTCCTTTTCCCAACCTCCCCGCCCTCTTCCCACCTAATTCAGGAGACAAGAAAAGCCTCCTAAATATTCCCACCCCAGACAGTCTTGCTTACACAGCCATCTGAGTAATACTACCCAACCTGGATCACCTTACTTCTTCCCAGCAATATGGGGAGGTGGGGGGAAGCTTTGTTTTGGAGCTGAGAAAGCAGCTAGAGTACAAAACCTGCTCTCTGCAGAAAGCTAGCCAGAAAAGCCAGTGGCTCCGTTCCCACAGCCTCCCTTTTTTTGCCCCCAGAGAGCCCACCAGCCTCTTGTCTCTCACCACTGGACACGAACTTGGATGGCTTGAAAGAGGATTGGGCAAATTCATGGTGGGCAAGGCTACCAGCCATGATGGTTGTGTAATGTTCTGCCTCCACAGTGACACCTGGTTAGCCGGTGGCCTGGGTGGGCCATTAGCTTGGTCCAGTATTCTTATCTTCTTCGGTTCAGGTCCTGCTTGTGGGCATCTGTTTGGCCACTATGAGAACAGGGTGGAGGCAGCCATAGGGCTCATCTTAGTTCTTTCATGCTCCGGGGTCTTTCTTTGTTGCTCCAGGAGGCCACCTAAACCTTTGTCCCAAATAACCCGTTTCCTCGTGCTCATGTAGTGCAAGAAAATACACATTCATGGAGGCTGACACGTATTAGGCCAGCCTTTGCCAACCTGGTGCTCTCCGGATACTTACCAAGGATAGCTCAGTTGGTTAGAGCGTGGGGCTGATAATACCAAGGTTGTAGGTTTGATCCCCTATGGGGACAGCAGCATTGCAGGGAGTTGGACTAGATGATCCTCAGGGTCCCTTCCAACTCTACAATTCCATGAAAGGCTGGCTGGTTGGGTCTGAAGGGAGTTGAGGTCCCAAAGAGTACCAGGTTGGTAAACGCTGTGTAAGGGAGTGGAATGGCATTTCTGCGTTGCAACCAGGAAAATAGCTTTTGCCACTGATTTGGCCACGGTGACAGAGTGTTTGGATTACTGTGACACTCTCTACGTGGGGCTGCCTTTGAAAAGTGCTTTGAGACTTCAGCTGGCTCAAAGAGCTGCAGACACACTGCTGGATAGGGAGCCTTACGACTACTGGAACAGCTTCTCTGGCTGCCAGCCTGTTTCCTGGCGCGATTCAGAATGCTGGTGATAAAGCCCAGCATAGCTTAGGTCCAAGCTATCCGAAAGACCATATTCCCTCATATGAACCTGCCTGGGTTCTGAGATCTTCAGGGGACGCCCTTCTTTTGGTCCCGCCACCCTCACAGTTTGGTGGGGACGTGGAAGATGACCTTGGTGGCTGCTCCCAGACCTTGGAACTCCCTCCCTAGAGAAGTTAGACTGGCTCCCCCCTTGTTGTCCTTCTGCCGGCAGGTGAAGACTTTCTCATTCCAACAGAATTTTGGGAACTGACTGCTTTTAAAGAAAGGGCTGGTGCCGTGCTGGTTTTATTGTAATTATTGGTATGGTTTTCATAGATTATTTAATTCTATTGATGTTTGTTTTTAAATTATTGTCGTCGTTGTCGTCCCCCCCAAATGCTTTTTGTTGTTGTCCGACTCTTTGTGACCCCATGGACCAGAGCTTATTTTTATCTGTAAGCCGCCTCAAGTCCCTGTCAGAGCAAGCCAAGCTCTCAAGCTCTTGGAAGTGTGGAACTTAAGCTCTGGCAAAGCAGGAGCTGCAGTGGACAGATCGTATAATGGATAGCCACCTCTGTGTGGAGCATATATAGGGGCTGCTCTGGGTATTAGTAAGCTCAGTTGTTGGTTCTGCCATTGCAGGTGATGCGGGGGACTCTTCTTCAGCCAGAGGGCAACATCCATCCCTTTAGGCATAGAATCATAGAATTGTAGAGTTGGAAGGGTCATCTAGTCCAACCCCCTGCAATGCAGGAATCTCCACTAAAGCATCCATGACCGATGGCCCTCCAACCTCCGCCCTCCAAGGAAGGAGAGTCCACCAACTCCCGAGGGAGTCGAACTGCTATTACTGTCAGAAAGTTCTTTCTGATGTTTAAGTCAGAATCTCCTTTCTTGTAACTTGCAGCCATTGGTTTGGGTCCTACACTCCATAGCAAGAGGGGAAAAAAACACTTGCTCCCTCTTCCGTGTGACAGCCCTTGAGATATTTGAAAATGGCTATCACATCTCCTCTTTTCCAGGCTAAACATACCAAACTCCTTCAACCATTCCTCATAAGGCCTGGCTTCCAGACCCTTGATCATCTTGGTCACCCTCCTTTGTACATGTTCCAGCTTGTCAACATCCTTCTTAAATTGTGGTGCCTAGAACCGAACACAGACCAGGTGTTGTCTGACCAAGGCAGAATAGAGTGGTCCTAGTAACCTCCTGGAAACCACTTATCTGTGGTGGATGGGGCAAGAAATGGAAGTGACAACAGTGAGAATGTAAATGTTATCTCTGTATAGCTGGCTAGTTGACCCTTCTCTATCCTCATCTAGGCAAGCCAAGAGACATTAGAAGTGTTCAAGGACACATTCCAGCTCGGAAGAAAACATTCAAGGAGGATGCAAAGCAGAGCCAGCGAGTGGTGTGGCTGGGGAGAGTTCTGAGGGCCAGATAAAAGACGCATGGAGAGCCACATATTGCCCCTGAACCTAAGGCTCCCCACTGCTACCACCCTATGGTTATAGCTAAGCAGCCTGTTCTTACCTATGCAGTGTCATGGAATAGGTATTTATCATCTATGCAGCTTTATGGATAGCTTAGTTAGTGGAGCATGAGACTCTTAATTTCAGGGTTGTGGGTGCAAGTCCCATGTTGGGCAATAGATTCCTGCACTGCAGGGGGGTTGAACTAGAAGGTCCTCATAGTCCTGGCCAACTCTACAATACTATGGAATAGTTTAAAATAAAATCTATAGAGAGAAGCTGGATTCAGGATTCTGAATTTCCTGCCCCACACCAATCCTGGCACTTGGGGCTGCAGATGGGGTGGGGTGGGGGGACTTACAGCTCTCGTTTTGGCTGCAGCCAGCACAGACAGCTGCCAGGGATGACGGGAGTTGTAGTCCAGTAATATATGGACAGCAGCAGTTTCCCCACCCCTATTATAGAAAACAAGGCACAAGCCTGAAAATGCTCCTTAAATACTGGAACAGTCCTTGAAGTGGAAATGTTTTGAGACCCCTGCGGGGAAAAACCCGCCACCTCTCGCAATTGGCTTACAATGGGAATTTCCAACAGAGCTCAATGCAGGATGAGTACGCACACAGAGAGAGCTTTAGGATAAAATATATTTATATATATATATAAAATATATATAAAAGACACACGTACACATAAAAAGGATATAAAAATATATTGCAGAAATGATTGCTTCTCACAAACTGTGGAAAATAGGTGTGTAGCTGTAGTACCTGTTTGGGAAGTGCTGGGTTAGGAGACATTCAGACGGACAATTGAAACCCTCTGCTCAGATCCCATCGCAGCAGTGGGGGGGGGGAGGAACAGTGAGCCCATCCTTTTGCAGTAGGGAGGGGTATGAACCGTGAGGTGCATCATCCCCCCGCCCCCCCGCATTTCTTTGCAGCAAAACATGATTGGCACAGGCCGGGTAGCCCCAGCAGGCAGCTGTTTTCAAATAGTGTACCATCAAAACTCAGCGAAAAGCTTTGTGAGCGCTGAAGCAGGATCCAGTTAGCATGGCCCCATTAAAAAAGAGAGAGAAAGGAAACAAAAGCCAGGCATTTCTGCCCCAGAATCTCTGTTATCTAATGCTCAAAAGCCAGGGAGCTGCCTCAGGCCAATTCTGACCAAGGACAGCCTTCCAGGTATTACTGGACTACAACTGCCCATCATCCCTGACCACTGGCTGTACTGGCAGGGGCTGATGGGAGTTGTAGTCCAAAGGCATTTGTTTGCAAAGGCTGGTCTACACTGACTGGCTCTCCGGGGTTTCAGACAGAGGTTTCCCCTAGACTTGCCTGGAGATCCTGGGAACTAGATGTGGGGCTCTTTGCAATGCATTCTGCTACAGACCCCACCCTGACATAGAACAAGGTATCTGGAAGGAACACAGTTGTGTCCCCCACCCCACCCCACTCCAAAGCAGCTCTATGGATGGAGGACTTTTCACTTACAGAAGATTCCTCAATCCCCGCAGGAGGGTCTTGGATCTCGTACTTTGCTCACGGTCTTAAAGTTCGCCACCAACAACCCGGGTGCAGTGTGAGAAAAGGTTTTGGAAAACATCAACGGGAAAAAAAATTCTTCTCCCCTCAAGATGACAAGGAAACTGTTATATAGGAATGAGAGATGCCGCCGGCTTATAGAAAAATAAGGGGAAAGAATTGATTTTTAAATGACCTTTCTTCTAAAAAATACATTATTAAATATATTTATATATAATTTCTTCTCTGTCTAAAAATAAAAAAGGCAGACCACTTGCTGATTTTAGCATTCAGAGGAAACAGCCCCAGGGAAAGTTTGGGAGGAAACTCGAGTTTTCAAAGCAAATAATATTTTAAGGGGGTAATGCTCGGCTAGGCCCGATTGCATGACATTTCTATCTTTCAAGCTGGATTGACCCCCAACCTTGAGCGTCCCAGATTAATGTGTGGCTTCTGCTCCCAACCCCCAACACGGGGGATCTCAAGGTGCGGCTAAAGCTAATTTTTACAGTGGCTTAAGAGACTGTATAGCCACACCTGACACCTACTCCCGTGTGCCTTTAATGGCAGGACTAAGTGCTGCAGGATCCAATCCCACAATTAACAAATGTGCTTCTTACGCTGTTCCCGCCCAGAGCAGCGGAGATCAGCCCAGGGTTACAACGCCGGAAAGCTATTCCATAGACAAAAGATGGGTCCAGAGGAGACACTCTAGCCAGGCTTCTCTGCCCTGGAGGACAGGAACTATGTATGCATTGTTTTCTAGCGCCAAAGTGTTTGACTTTGGAACGGGACAGTTCACCTCTCTAGGACAGCACTGCAAGACTAAAAGCCAGCGAGAAGCCAAGCTCAAATGACACTAGCCTCCCCACACCCCAACCCTACCCTGGGAAAGAGTACAAGCCTAACTGGAACAGGAGACAAACACTGGGACCTCGGATGTCCTCCCTGCCCCTCCGAAATGGGACTTGGGCTCAGACTAGCAGCTGGACCCGTTCCCTAGCACCATAGATGAGGGGAGAGGAAGGCTCTCCTTGGGGTGTAAGTCAGCTGACCTGTTTTGGACCACAACTCCCATCAGCCCCCTCTCAGGGATGCCAGGTGGACAAAGGGCAGTCTGTATGATGTGCTCCCTGCCCCCCAGCATCAACGAAAATCCCTAGCTTTCCAAGCAACTTGGTAGATGTTAGGTAGGTTTCTAAAAAAGGCAGGAAGGCCACGAAGGTAGAAAACGCCCTTAACTCTGTGCCTGAGCTTTAGGAGGGCTGGGGAAGGAGGAAAGAAACCAGGCGAAGGGGCAACACCTCCGAGGGGAAGATAGTGCTTGCTGTTCGACTGGCAGCCACAAGGTGGCACTGGGGTTGCTGAGCAGGGAGTTGCACACACCGGATAAAGGGGTCAGCCTAAAGGGGTCAGCCGTGTCCCAGTGCTGTTTGTTTTCCTTCTGTAGTGTTTGCAAAAAAAAAAGAGATGTGCAGCAGCAACAGCACAGACTGCAGGGGCTCACTCAGGTTTCCCTTTTCAAGGCACTTGTAGCATCCCCAAACCGTCCTGTCTGGACCAGGTGGGGACCAAGGATAGCAGGTTTAAAATATCGTTCCACGGGCAGGTGAGGACTCTGCGACACACCTCACCGGTGCTTACAAGTCCAGAGGCTCCTCCACCGGCACAGACTGCAGCTGGGTTAGCACCTTCTCGTCCGAGTCCAGAGCCTCGGGGCCCATCGGGTCGCCCCCAGAGGCGTCCAGCAAGAGGCCCTCTCCCTCCGGGAGACGCAGAAGGCCGCCCTGCACCTCCATAGAGTTCTTGTCCATCTCAAACAGCCCCTCGGCGCCGGTCCCTTGGAGGTCCATGCCCACCGAGCTGGGCCAGACCACCTGCTGCTGAGACATGGCCAGGCCGTCCGGCTGGGAGTAGTTTGAAAGGAGTCCGGCTTGGCCAGAGTCCGTGCCGAAAGCCAAGTCGGCCGGCCCGGTGCTGTCGGGCGCCGAGAGCGGGGAGACTCCAGGAGGGAGGGTGCCCCCCGAGAGCAACACGCTGCCGCCTTCGCCGCTCCCCAGAGTCACCGGCGCCATCATGGTCGCCACTTCCTGCTTGATGGGCAGGGCCAGAGTCGGGGCGGCCTGGGCTGAGAGGATGGGCGTCACCAGCATGCCAGCTGGGAAGGTGGCCGTCAGGATCAGCTTCCCCTGCTGCAGGGCCATGCCAGTGACGATGGTGCTGCTCCCTGTTGCCGGGTTGGTCAGGAGGATGTTGCCTAAGTTGGAGAGGAAACAGGGAAATCTTAAGCAAGGGAAGAGATGCAGAGCCCCCATTTCCTCTCTCCCACCCAATAGCTGTCAACCCTCCCTTTTTGGGGGGGGGGCGGGAAACACCCTTATTCCAATGCCGTTTCCCGCTGCTATCCCGGATTGTTGATATCCCTTAAATTTCCCAGATTTCAAAGGAAGCAGCTCCTCTCCCTCCCTGCTGGCCAGAGAGGCTCCTCAGCTGTGTTGCTCGGCTGCCAATAAGGAGTCTGAGACAGACTGGGGGCGGAGCTTGCATGCCTTGTGCAGCCAGACCCTCACGCCCAACCAGACAGACAGCCTGCCTGCCGTCTACGCGATCGCTCTTTCGCTCACCCGTTCGCGCGCAGCCTCTGGAGCGCAGGGTGGCGAGGCTACTTGGTGCCATTGCACCGCCCTCGCGGCATCCCTTATTTTCAAATTCGAAAGTTGACAGCTATGCGCCCCCCCCCCCGCCCACCCAAATCAGCAAACATCTCCAAGGGGGTCCCTACTCTTCAAGAGAGCCAGTGAGGCGGAGTGGTTGGACTACGGCAGGGGTAGGCAACCTAAGGCCCGTGGGCCAGATGCGGCCCAATCGCCTTCTCAATTTGGCCCATGGATGATCCGGGAATCAGCGTGTTTTTACATGAGTAGAATGTATCCTTTTATTTAACATGCATCTCTGGTTTATTTGTGGGGCCTATCTGGTGTTTTTACATGAGTAGAATGTGTGCTTTTATTTAAAATGCATCTCTGGGTTATTTGTGGGGCATAGGAATTCATTTTTTTATTCAAAATATAGTCCGGCCCACCACATGGTCTGAAGCACAGTGGACCGACCCACAGCTGGAAAAGGTTGCTGGCCCCTGGACTAGGGCCTGGGAGAGACCAGGGTTCAAATCCCAATACTGCCATGAAGCTCATTGGGTGACCCTGGGCCAGTCACTGTCTCTTAGCCTAGCCTACCCCAGAAGGTTGTTGTGAAGATAAAACAAGAAGGGGAAGCCATGTGTACCACCTTGATCTCCTTGGGGGGAAAGTGGGATATAAACAAATACATAATAATAAACAAACATGGAGGTTAGATCCCTTGGGATCCCTTCCAACTCTACAATTCTATGGTTCTATGGTCTGAGACCTGCCAGGCCATTTTTAAGCAATAAGAGCCTTTCAAGGCTTAATAATGCAAAAGGTAAAGGACTCGTGGACGGTTACGTCCAGTCAAAGGGGACTATGGGGTTGCGGCGCTCATCTCGCTTTCAGGCAAAGGAGCCGGCGTTTGTCCAAAGACAGCTTTCCGGGTCATGTGGCCAGCATGACTAAACTGCTTCTGGTACAATGGGACACTGTGACGGAAACCAGAGCACACAGAAACAGAGTTTACCTTCCCGCTGCAGCGGTACCTATTTACGGGTATCTACTTGCGCTGGTGTGCTTTCGAACTGCTAGGTTGGCAGGAGCTGGGACAGAGCAATGGGAGCTCAATCCGTCGCGGGGATTCAAACCACCGACCTTCTGATCGGCAAGCCCAAGAGGCTCAGTGATTTAGACCACAGCGCCACCCGCGTCTTGAAGAAGAGCCTGCTGGCTCAGGCCAGTGGTCCTTCTAGTCCAGCATCCTGGGGAACCGTCACACAGAACCTGAGCACAAAAGCACTTTTCCCTCCTGCAATTCCCAGTATTCAGAAGTGTTACTGCCCCTGATTGTGGAGGTAGAGTACAGCCATCCTAGCTAGTAGCCATTGGCAGCCCTCTCCTCCATAAATTTGTCTAAATGGTGGTTCTGCGAGGGGAATAGGGGGTTCTTCCTAACTCCTCCCAGCACCTTTAACGGACTTCAGCTCCCAGAACTCTTTGGGGGGAAGGTGGGTCTGTTTAAAGGTGGGTATTGTTGAGTTTTAAATGTATTTATTTCATTTGTATCCCTCCTCCGACGCAGGAGCTCAACGTGGCCTACGTACTTCTCTTCCTCCCGCGTTTTATCACTCACAACAACTCTGCGAGATAGGTTAGGCTGAGAGTGAGTTATTGGCCCAAGATCACCAAGTTCCTTGGCTGAGTGGGGATTCGAACCCTGGCCTCCCAGGTCCTAGTCCAGCACCACTCTAAATGTATGGCGCAAACAGGGCCCCAAATTCAGAGTCCTAGATTCAGCCCTGCCAGTTTCCTGAATCCCTTGAATTTTTTTTTAATTAAAGATTTCTTGATTTACAAAAGCATGTGCAATGTCTCTCTCTCATATTTTTTCCATTTATCCTTTTTACAAATCAGTTTCATTTGTTGAGACATTGGGAAGAAGAGGGGGAGAAAGGTGGACCGGGGGGGGGGAAGTTGGGTGGAGGTGGGGCCGGGTGACGATGCTTCTATTTTACTTAATATATGTAGAGTTTGATGTCAGTGTTGCTTGTGCAGGTTCTCTAATGTTCGCTTGTGTTCCTTTGATGGTGAGAGAGGTTGGGGTTGACCTAGGGTGTGGTTGTTCATTTGTGGTTGGCTGTGGTGATCTTTGTTTTCATGTGTGAGTGGGGTGGGTGGGTGTTTTGGATCAGGTTAGCCATATTGATTTGTATGCTGTTGGTAGATTTTTGTCGTTGTCTTGTTGGGCTGTGTGTGTGATGAAGGGGAGCCATACCGGGATGAAGACGTCTTTTTCTGTTTGCCCCCATGTCATTTTCAGCTTATTGGTTAATTTTTCTAGTAAGGCTGTTTCCCATACTGTTTGGTACCCCTTGAATTGTTTTTGAAACCTCCCCGGCCATCCTCTGCCCAGAGCACATACCTTGCGCGGTGCCCGGGAGCTGCAGTGTGGTCATGCCCACGTTGGCGTTGATGAGGTGCATGTTGCTCTGGCCAAGGCTTCCTCCAGCCGACACGGCCACCTGCGGTGCCCCTGCCATGGCCCCCACTTTGATGGGGCCGCCGCCGGTGGTCAGGATTTGGATGGGGCTGCCCATGCCCTGCTGCAGGGTGACCACCTGGGAGGTGGGCACAACTTGGGGCAGAGAGATAATCTGGGAGCCCTGGGCCACTTGGGGGAGCGAGACGAGCTGGGGGGCAGGAGCCCCCTGGGGGACGGCGTAGATCTGCGTCGGGGACACGGGCACCATTTGGGACGGGGAGAGCACCTGGTTCCCAGAGACGGGCTGGGAGAGTGGCACCACCTGGGAAGGGGGAGAGACTTGGGCGATGGGGACCAGGGATGGGGCAGGGACGTGGAGAACAGTGGCCTGGGGTGGCGAGGGGCCTGGCATGGAAAGCAGCGGCGTGGCTGTGGTAGTCTGGGAAGACTGGGTCACCTGCCCACCGACCGTGGCTGCGGTCACCTGGGGAGCTGGCAGGGCTTGGGCACCGGGGACCAACTTGGCCAGAGGAACCATCTGAGGACCGGAGGCGGCTGATGGCTGAGGTGCTGGGGGCAGCTGCTGCGCAGCCGTGGGGGCCTCTTCGTTTGATGGGACCACTTGAGGCATGGCAACAGCCGCCAGCAGGGGACCCTTGTGGTTGGAGAGGAGCGTGGCAGCGTCGGGCACGGGCAATAGGGGTGGGGCGGCCACCTGCCCCTCTTCCAGCTTGACCTCGACGCCAAACGCCAGGGCCTCTGCCGCTTCCGACTTCACTTCCCCCTGAAGAGCGGCAGCCGGGCTGAGGATGACGGTGGCCGGGGGAAGGGACTCATGGAGAGCCTTGGGGGCCTCCTGGCCGCCGGGTAGGCCTGGGGGCTTGCCGCCCAGCAGGGGGCTGGATCCGTTGAGGAGGATGGGCGGGCTGGGCGCTGCCACGGGGCTGAGGGTGATGGTCTGGCTGTCGCCGAGAGCCAAGCCGTTCAGGATGACGCCTCCGCTGGGGGTCTGGATGACGGAACCGCCATTCAGCAGCATGGTCGGGGAGCTAGCAGTGATAAAGTTGCCGTTGAGGAGGATGGAAGAGGCGCTGGAGCAAGCGGCTGGCAGGAACAGGCTGTTGGGGGTGGGCATCCCTTCGGGGGTTGCAGAAATCCCCATGGACGTTTCGGTTTCTTCAGTGCCGTGGCTGGACTCGTCCTCCGTGCTGGGGTTCCCGTCAGACTCGCTGTAGGGGAGAAGAGGTTGGGGATGCCACAGTAAACGCTGGTTGGCTGCCACAGTGAACTGTCTCTGAATAACAGTTGTTGGGAATCACCCAGGGGTGGGGGGAGAAGTGCTCTTGCGCTCAAATTCTGCTCATGGTCACCTTGATCAGCCACTGTTAGAACAGGATGCTGGGCTAGATGGGCCACTGAGTTTCTCCTCTATGAATTGGTCTAATCCACAACAACAACTATTTATTACTTATGCCCTGCCCATCTGACTAGGTTGCCCCAGCCACTCTGTTCAAACAGAATACAGTGGACCCTCGACTTACGAATGTAATCCGTTCCGACGGGAGCGTCAAAACTCGAAAAAATCGTAAGTCGAGTCCCTATAGGAATGTGTTAGAGAACGCATTTGTAGGTCGAAAAAAGCTTCGTACCTCGAAAAAACCCTATCTAAAGCGGCTGCAGCTTCCGATCGAAAGTCGAAAAAAATCGGCCGCTTTGATCCCTCGTAAGTCGAAAAATACAGAAGTCGGGGCATTCGTAAGTCGAGGGATCACTGTATAAAAAAAACACGAAACACCAGACAATAAAAACTTTCTCTTTTACAGGGCGCCTTCAGATGTCTTTTAAAAGTAGAGTAGTTGCTTATTTCCTTGACATCTGGTGGGAGGGCGTTCCACAGGGCGGTCACCACTACCGAAAAGGCCCTCTGCCTGGTTCCCTGTAATTTCACTTCTTGCAGTGAGGGAACCACCAGAAGGCCCTCGGATCTGGACCTCAGGGTCCAGGTTGAACGATGGGGGTGGAGATGCTCCTTCAGGTATACATGGTCAAAGCCGTTTAGGGCTTTAAAGACCAGCACCAACACTTTGAATTGTACTCGGAAACCTACCCGGAGCAGCCATCGTTACAGCCTGTGGCAGGGAATCCCACAGATTATTTATGCATTGTATGAAATACTTCCTTGTATCTACCCTGAATCTCTGAAAACTTCCAGTGGTGCAGATTCCCTGCACAAAAATGCTGGTATTGTCTGGGGCAGTGTTCGAAATTAGCCAGGTGCCAGGTGCATTTTGCTATATTTATATTTTTATCTGCACAATCAGAATGAATTTCAGGAGCCAAAATGTGTTCTCTGTGCAGCTTGAGCAGGAGCAGGGAACAACCTTATAGATAGTTGTCGTCAGCCTTATTTAATTAACCTTATAGTTTATCGTTGTCACCTTATTTAATTAACCTTACAGTTAACTGTCGTCACCCGTCTTAACTTACCCCACCCCATGGTCCTGCTCATGGCTGTGCAGAATATTCCTGCGTTATGAATGGTCCGTGTCATCATTAAGAAAAAGAGGTTGGAAATAGGCCAATATATATGTGGACTGTCTCTGGATCAAGTGCCTTTTCTTGTTTAGGTTCTCCAAGTTCTTAACCTAGCTCAGGGCTGTCATCTGAACTAGCAAAATGCAGTCACACGTCAAACATACAACATAAAAACAAGATTACAAGGAATCTCTTGGACTTCCCTCCTCCCCTTTGTGGGGGTCCTATTGTTAATCATTTCCTTCTGCATCTTTTTAGAATAATCCAAATCTTTTCTCTCTCTCTCCATTGTATCCAAAATTCCCCATTAAACTACAAGTGATATTCCAATCCTACTAATGATTTTAACTGTTTACAATGGTCTTTAAGATAAGTTATAAATTTCCCCCATTCCTTATTAAAATTTTGGTCTTCCTGATTTCTGCCTCTTCCGGTCATTTTAGCCATTTCGGCATAATCCATCAACTTGATCTGCCATTCTTCTCTAGCAAAATGTTTAACTGAGAATCAACCACAGCCAGTCCATCATTTGAAAAAGAAAACTTTAGAGTCGCCTTGCCCCAAAATGGCAGCTAGGCATTCCGTTTTGGAAGCTGGTTTAAAGAGCCATTTAGTTTATATATCTGAGTTTCTAACACTGGCCAGGCGGGAAGCCTCTTTGAGTTATTTTCTTTGACATGTGACAGGATCGTGGGAGCCCCCAACTGCAGCGTAACAAGCCCCAGCCCCTGGTTTACTGTGGGGAAGGGCTGTAGCTCAATGCTAGAGCACCCGCCTTGCAAGCAGAAGGTCACAGGTTCAAATCCAGTTAAAAAGACCAGGTAGCAGGGAATGGAAAAGTCCCTGGAGAGCCGCTGGTATTCAGTGCAGGGTGGATAAAAATCAACGATTTTTTTGATTTAAATCGATTTTTTTTTATTTAAATTGGATTTTTAAAATAAAATGCTTTTGGAGGAAAAATCTTTCTAAATATAGTCTTCTATTTAAGTTACATTGTAGTCCAAAGGCTATTCATCAGGAAATAAGGATTTGTTTTAAGTTTATCAAGTGTGCTAAAACTCAGTCTAAGTTTTTTTAAAAAAAAATGTTTAACCACATCAGTTAACAAACATGGATACATATGCTATCATGTTATTGCTTTAGTTAAATAAATTGTTTAAATAGTTATCAAGGAAATGATTATTTTTCTCCTTCCAATAAAGTACAGCAGAAAAGTTGTCCAAATATAAACAGTTAACTTATTAAACCTCACCATAATTTCATAATTATCTGTCTATGTATTTCTAGTAGTATAACCAAATCAGTAATTTTTGAAATAACTGTAAAAACTACTACTCTGAAAATTTATTATTCCAAAAATGAAACCTTCATATGGTTGTAAATATTAAGATTACACCAGCAAGAATGAGTGTTTCTGTAAAAAAAAAAATTAAATCAAGCCTTACTGACTAGTGATTTAAATTGTGATTTAAATTGTTATTTAAATCAATTTGATTTAAATCAAATCCACCCTGATTCAGTGTACAGTATATGTTTCTGAGGTAGAAAGGACTGAGAAATAGACCTTTAGTTGGAGAGTGAAGGCAGGAGTCTGGGCTCCTTGGGCAAGGTAACTTCCACCCTCAACAACAAAAAGCCCAAGGAAATTCAAGGCGAAGGGATTCACATTTCACAACAAAGGGGATGAGCTTGGCGCCTTCCACGTTGCTGCAAAGTGCAGCTAACTAGAGGCAAAGTTTTTCTCCCAGGAGAGAAAGGGGGGGAGAGAGAGAGAGAGCCAGCTGCAGGAACATCTGGAGTAGCCAGCTTGGCTGTTCCCCACCCCCTGAACCGTCTGTAATAGAAGAATGAACTAGAACGTTCTCAAACTCAAGTGGTTTCTCTCTTTTGTTTGCAGAGGGGAAGGCAAAGGCAGACCAAAAAAAAATCCTCTGTGCCCAGGCACAGCTACAAGAGAGACGCCCTCTTCACTCTACTGGGTGCACCCTGCTCTGGAAGCACCCAAAATGTGGTTGGGGGGGGGGAGAGAAACCAGGGAGGGGGAAAGCTCTGTCTTCAGGGTTCAGGTATCTCCCAAGTCTCCCACCTCCTCATTCCTTCCTTCCTTACAGCCCCATCCAGTGTATATTTGTTCGATAGTAAGGCAGTGGTGTTACCCAGGGGTTCCCAAAGCGGGGAGGGGGGTTACCTAGGGGGCAGTAAGAGGCCAGGGGGTGGCAGGGGAGCACTGGAGGTGTAAATGGCTATCAGACTTTGAAAAGCTGGTACTGTATCAGCAAATCTTGTTGAATTAAGTAAACTAAACTAAATTTAAAAAATTCCTTCCAGTAGCACCTTAGAGACCAACTAAGTTTGTTATTGGTATGAGCTTTCGTGTGCATGCACACGAAAGCTCATACCAAGAACAAACTTAGTTGGTTTCTAAGGTGCTACTGGAAGGAATTTTTTTATTTTGTTTCAACTATGGCAGACCATCACGGCTACCTACCTGTAAGTAAACTAAGCAATTTGAACTGGACGTTTAATGACTGTTTGGAATTTTATTGCATTATTATCTTCCCTACTGGGTCGTGCAAACTGCTATTCTGAATAATGCTTTTTACAGGTAATGATGATGATGATGATATATTTATACCCCACCCATCTGGCTGGGTTTCCCCAGCCACTCTGGGTGGCTTCCAACAAAGATTAAAAATACATTAAAACATCAGTCATTAAAAACTTCCCTAAACAGGGGTAGGGGGCACCAGGAAGATTAAGCCTTCCGTAGCCCACTTTGTGGATTGTGCAAATACAAGGCTGTGCCTGTGTGTCTGAGGCAGCCTGTCTCAGTCTCACACAGAAGACCAGAGTTGAAATTTAGGGTAGCTTGTGGGTTTTGCAAAGCCTTGGCCATACCTCGCTCTTCTTGGTTTGGCTAGAAATGGAGCGGATGTAGGTGATGTTACCACTTTCTTAGTTTAGGAATTCTTTACAATATGCCAAAGTACATTTACCAGTATTTCCCAGCCTCTGTAAAAAATGGTTGTTCCTTTTGCTGGAAGTTACTTTCAACAACTTTTTTTTTCCAGGCAGGGGGAGAGGGGTTTCTAATGCGTGCGACAGAATTTGGGTGTCTCCCATTCTGCCAATGCTCAGGCATGATGGGTACTGTAGTCCAGTATCTGGAAGGCCCTATGACAATACCTATCATGCTGGCTGGGACAGATTGAGGCCAGAATCCCACCCTGGCTACCCCTGCCCTAGAAGGACAGGAACTTTGTAAAGGGTCCATTAAAAACGTAAAGGGACCCCTGACCATTAGGTCCAGTTGTGTCCGACTCTGGGGTTGCGGCGCTCATCTCGCTTTATTGGCCAAGAGCCGGCGTACAGCTTCCAGGTCATGTGGCCAGCAGGACTCAGCAGCTTCTGGTGAACCAGAGCAGCACACGGAAATGCCATTTACCTTCCCGCCAGAGCGGTTCCTATTTATCTACTTGCACTTTGATGTGCTTTCAAACTGCTAGGTGGGCAGGAGCTGGCAGGGATTCGAACCGCTGACCTTCTGATCAGCAAGCCCTAGGCTCTGTGGTTTAACCCACAGCGACACCTGGGTTCCCTACAAAGGGTCCATTAGAGACCTATAAAACTTAGAGAGGGGTCTCCCAGCAGGCCCATTCTCTCTTCCTGGGAGTGCTTACTATAAGCTGAGAAGCACATGTAATTCAGGAATTTCTCTCCTTCTCCATCACCCTAGAGACTTTTTCTGAAACTTGGGAGGACCTTGAACTAAGAATAGGTTGCATCATTGTCCCCCAAAAGCCCACCCAGAGGAAAGAGGCATTCTATGGGGAGATCTCTAGGATGCTGGGTTTTCCATGAAGACCCCAAAGTTCCCTTCAGAACTTCAAGATCTCTTTAAGGAGAGTTGGGGGTCTTCCGCCTAATTATCAGCACCGTGGTCTTTAACAATATTAGAAAAGCCCAGCTAGTTCTGACCCACATCCAGGTCCAATCCTAAACCCATTTCTTCAAGAGTAAGCTCCACCAACTTTAATGGGACTTAATTGGGGACTGCTGCAGTCCTAGTTGGGCCGCATCCTGCTTCCCAACAGCATCTGGCAAGGCTAGTAAGCAGGCCACGGAGGCAGCAGTCACCCCGCTCCCTCCCCGCAATTGGTAGGCTGCTCTTGTCCATGCAGGTTCCACCACTTCGCTCTCTTTCTTTCTCCTGCGCAGCAGCGCGCGCGAGTGTGGCGCTGCGCTCTGCCCATGCCCCGGGGGCGCTCACCTCTTGCTGGGCGTGCCGGCGCCTCCTCCGGCTCCTCCTCCTCCGCTGCGGTCGCGCTGCCGTCGGTTCTTGAACCAGTTGCTGACCTGCGTGAGCGACAGGCCGGTGTCCTGGGCCAGGCGCCGCTTCTGCTCGGGGCTCGGGTAGCGGCTGCGCCCGTACGAGTCGCGCAGGGCTGCCCGCGACCGCCGCTTGAAGCAGTACACCGTCTCCTCGCCGTCCCAGATGGTGCTGGGCAGCGGGAACTTCTTGCGCAGCCGGTACTTGTCGACGGCGCCCAGAGCCCGGCCCCGGGCAGCCTCGGCCTCCCGGTAGCGGGCGCGCAGGTACAGGTCCTGCAGGAACGGGTGGTGCGGCGCGCCGAAGGGCCGGCTCTGCACCAGGCGGTACAGCTCGGCGTAGTCGCCGCGCTGGAAGGCCAGCAGCGCGCGCGCCTTGGCCAGGCTCTCGCCCGCTTGCGCCTCCAGGCACGGCGCCTCGGCGTCGGGCGGCAGCGAGCCCAGGAAGCGGCCCAGCCGCCCGGGGTCGCCCGCCTGCAGCAGCGCCTCGCACACGCACGAGACCTGCTCCGCCGAGAAGCGCGGGGAGCGCGGGGGATCGGGCGCGGCGGGGGCGATCCCGGCGCTTGGAGAAGCAGCAGCAGGCGTCGGCGCACCCGATCCGCCGCCGCCGCCGTCCTCTGGCTCTCGGCCGGGAGGAGCCTGCGGCGACGGGGCGGGCGCCGAAGTTGGCAGAAGTTGGCGCGCCTCCTCGGCGGCGCCCTCGTCGTCCTCCTCCTCCTCCTGCCTCTGCTCTCCTCCTGCGGGGGCGCGTCCTCCCCGGCCGGGGGGCTCGGCGGGGCCCGCGGGGAAGGAGGCCATGTTCGCGGCGCGCGGGATCGCGCCCCCCCCCTCGCCCGCCTCCGGCCCGCTCCCCTCCCCCTGCGCTCTGCCCTAGCCGTGCGGGTCTCCTCCCCCTGCGCCGCCGTCCCCTCTCCACATCCTAGGAGCCGCGATCCGCCTCCCGCCCCCGGGCCGCAGCGCGGCTCCCAGCCCGGGCTGGCCTCCGCCTCCCCGGCCCCGCACCTGGGACGCGCGCCCACCCGCAGCCCCCGAAACTTCGGAGCAACTCGCCAGGCGCTTCTCCCCCCGCCTCGGTGTCCCTCCTTTCCACTTCTCTTCCCCCCCCCTTCCCTCTTTCTTTCTCTTTCTCTCCCACCCGCCTTTCCCTCTATTAACTTTCCTCTCCCCTCCCTTCGTCCTTCCTACTTTTACTCCTGGGCTCCTCCTCCTTTTGCGCAGCCACAAATCAATCTCTCTTTCTTCCTCGCTCAGACGCAGAAAGCGCTCCCTGAAGGCTGCCTGAAAGCGCTTTGCAAATTCCACATTCTCTCTGGCCATCCTGCTTTGCCCCCCCCCCCCGCTTTTTGCAAAAAGCTGGGTTTTTTTTTTTTGCAAATCCGGACTGCTCTCCCCGCAAAAACGAAACTTTAAAAAAAGAAGGAGGCCCCATTGACTCTCATTTCTGTTCAGAGCAGTAGATCCCGAACTCTTTTTGGCCCACTGCCCCCTTGGTTCCACAAGCACACCCCCCAGTGTCCCCTGTGCTTACTCTAAACCAGGCATGTCCAACAGGTAGATCGTGATCTACCGGTAGATCACTGGTAGATCACTGGCTCCCCCCAAAGAAACTGAACAACTGTGGCTCCCCTTAAAAAAGCTCAACATTTTCCCTCCTCCCAGAAAAAAACTCAACAACTTTGACCCAAACCCCCCAAAATGGGCCTTCCTCCTTCCTAAAAAAAGTTCAACAACTTCGACCTGAACCCCAAAAATATGGGTAGATCACTGCCAGTTTTTAACTGAGTAGATCGCAGTCTCTTGGGAGTTGGCCGCCCCTGCTCTATACTATAGAAAGCATTATAGGGGTTAACACGACTCGCTAAGGGAGATTCTCAAAAAAAGGAAGATACTCATTCAAAATCCATGTAAAACTCAGTTTAATTCAAGGGCCAGGAAACTACGGCCTGGGGGCCAGATGTGGCCCCCCAGGCTCGTGGATCTGGCCCGCGGACCCTGCCGCCCACTCAGTCAGTCCCCGCGTGCTGTGGACGCCTCGATGCGCGGGGACTGACTTCCACAACTCTGGCATGGCTTCTGGGCGGGCAGCAGCGCTAGCGCAGCTTCGGATTAGCTGCAGAATCCGAAGCCTCACCGCCCGCGCCTGGTGCCCAGCTCGGCGCTGCTGCTGGTGGCGCACTCAGCCACGTGGGCCGATGGTGCGGCTGCTGCTTGTCAACAACGCCAGTGAGCAGGCAGCGCCAAGACGCGCTCCTGAGCGAGTGCAGAGTGCGTTCCTCCTCCAGGTCCGGAGGCAGCTGCGGGACCGGCTTGCAGGGTATTTATGTTTTCCAAAATAATAGTCCGGCCCCCCCACAAGGTCTGAGGGACAGTGGACTGGCCCCCTGCTGAAAAAGTTTGCTGACCCCTGGTTTAATTCAACAAAACTATTGAACTTGAGCTTGGGCGGCCCGAGACCTCCATACACACTGCCTAGACTAGAGTCCTGGGGAAGTCACTTCGGTGGAAGCCAAGAAGATACCAGCTTTTCAAAGTCTGAAAGTCATTTCCCTCAGGGTCCCTTGCGACTCTGATTCTGTGAATCTGGAAGAGAGAATCCTGCTGCTGCCTCTTGTTTTGCTGCCTCGTTGTGATGATGTGGATGAAAAAAGTGGTGTGTGTGTGTGTGTGTGTGTGTGTGGAAATGGCATACACAAGACACCTCCTCTGCTACTTCACACAGTTAAACTATGGAACTCGCTGCCACTGGATGCAGCGATGACCATCCACTTGGGCAGGGCTCTGAGAGAGGGTTGGACAAGTTCGTGGAAGATAAAGCTATCAACGGTTACTAGCCAGGATGCCTAAGCTCTGCCTCCATGCTCAGAGGCAGCAATGAATCCCAGTTGCTGGAAGTGTTGTGGTGCCAACAGGATGGCGTACCGAAGCCAGGTATCCGTCCCGGGATCAAGAGAAGCCAAAGTCAGGAGCAGTCCAGGTCAAGAGCCAGCTGAGGTCAGGAATCAGTACCGGGGGTCAAGAGAAGCCGAAGTCAAGAGCAGTCCGAGTCAAGAGCCAGCCGAGGTCAGGGATCGAGGTCAGGGATCAGGATCAGGATCAGGATCAGGATGAGCAGGCACAACCACATGCTTCAGCACAGCTGTTGCAGGTGCTGGTGAGGGAAGCAGCCGGCCTTCCTTAAGTAGCCAGCTCATCACCACGCCTTTTACGAGCTGCAACTGCCTCCAATTGCTCTACGCTCTACAGCTGAGATGGGAGGAGGGGAGGGGGCCCTCCGGCTCCTCTCCTCACAAGGGCCTGATTCTGGCTCGACTTCTTCCTCCTCCTGTTCTGGCCTTCCCTCTTCCCCATCTGCTTCTTCCTCTTCTGAGGAGTTTTGCCACCAGTCTCCTTCAGGTAAGAATCCCTCCATTCCTCTGGACTCTTCCGTGGTTGCCGCCTCGCCTAGGGGGGCTTGCCACCACTCCTGCTCATCTGGTGCAACCCTGACATCAAGCCCCAGGAGAGCAGACTAGCTCTTGTACTCGGGTCCTGTTTGCGGGTTTCCCACAGACATATGCTTGGTCCCTGTGAGGACAGGATGCTGGACCAGGTGGGACACAGGCCTGATACGCCAAGCTATTGTCTGGTTCTCATCCACGCTGCCTTTGCCTGACTTCAGGAGTTCCCAAACCCCTCCCCATCCAGGAAAATTGCTGGACCGCTTAACGCTCTCTCTTTTTTTTTTTTTTGCCCGCTGTAGCAATGGTAATGCTCTGTTCTAATGTTAATATGTGTTGAATTTTTATTAACACTTGAAAGAACAAAGATAAGAACAGCATACAGAAATAAACATCAAATATCAAGCATTTTTAAAACATAAAAATGAAAAGAGAGAGAAGGGCCGCAGCAATCCTCTCTCGAAAGTGCTCTGGAAACCGTGGCCTCCCTGGTTCCTGTCTCCCTTCCCTATGTCAGGCATTGCCAACCGTTTCGGGGCCTGTGAGTGCCTTTGCAAAATGGATAAACTCTTGTGGGCATCACACAAGCCCTGCAGCCAACCACATACCACAACCTAGCCAGGGGTCAGCAACCTTTTTCAGCCGTGGGCCGGTCCACCGTCCCTCAGACCATGTGGTGGGCTGGACTATATTTTGAAAATAATAATGAACGAATTCCTATGCCCCACAAATAACCCAGAGATGCATTCTAAATAAAAGGACACGTTCTACTCATGTAAAAACACTCAATCCGTGGGCCGGATTGAGAAGGCGATTGGGCCGCATCTGGCCCATGGGCCTTAGGTTGCCTACCCCTGGCCTAGTCTGTTAGCTACAATGAATGCTTTTTTAAAGCCTAATTTCAGTGGGGCAGGGCTGCCGAGAGCAGGTTGGGGCCAGGTGAGAAAAACTATTTGAGCAAGGACAAACCAGCTAAAGATCTTCACACAGGAAATAAAATACGTAAATGCATTGTCTCATTTTTATGTTGACAATAAATAGGCAGCACATATACTAAAATTGAAACGCTACAGAGAAGATTAACAATAAATAGGGATAATATTCGAACCTGTTGCGAGTATTAATGTCCTAATGACTAATATCAATAAGCACCCACACAATCGTCACCGAACTAAGTGTAGACTGCAAATGTCAAGCTTGCATGTGTCGCATGGCACAAATGTTTATCAGACAACGGCATCAAAGTTTTTCATGTTTGATGTTTTATCGTGTTTTTAATATTATGTTGGGAGCCGCCCAGAGTGGCTGGGGAAAGCCAGCCAGATGGGCGGGGTATAAATTTATTATTATTATTATTATTGCCATCATCCTCAACATCGAACATCAACATCACAAAAACGGAACGTAGACTGCACAGAATAAGATGTACTGCCTTGCTTTCAAAGCACAGGAGCGAATGTTCGAATAGAGTTGAGAAATGCTCAGTTCACGGCACAAGTCCGCAAGCTGTTTCTTTCAGAATTGTGTGTGCATTGATACCTATATATTGTTAAAAGGGTAACGGGACCCCTGACCATTAGGTCCAGTCGTGTTCGACTCTGGGGTTGCGGCGCTCATCTCGCTTTATTGGCCGAGAGCCGGCGTACAGCTTCCGAGTCATGTGGCCAGCATGACTAAGCCGCTTCTGGCGAACCAGAGCAGCGCACGGAAACGCCGTTTACCTTCCCACCGGAGCGGTACCTATTTATCTACTTGCACTTTGACGTGCTTTCGAACTGCTAGGTTGGCAGGAGCAGGGACTGAGCAACGGGAGCTCACTCCGTCGCAGGGATTCGAACCGCTGACCTTCTGATCAGCAAGCCCTAGGCTCTGTGGTTTAACCCACAGCGCCACCAGGGTCCCATATATTGTTAAGAATTAAATAAAACATGTGCAAAATAGTCAGGGCCCCTTCTAGACCGCTGGGCGTGGAAATTTGTACGTACTGGCTTCTCTTTCCCCTTGCCATCTGCCTGGAGGGAGGCAGCTGCGAGTGCCAGCCAAGACCTCGGTGGGCACGAGTACACAGGTGCCACGTTGGCGATAGCCTGGCCTATGTCCTCGCTTGCTTTCCGGCTCCTGAATTGCTCTTGCGATGGAGAGCCAGAAAAAGCTAACAGGTCCACTCTGGAGAGAAGCTGTGGGTTTCGCTTCCAGGAAAATGCGCAGCGGGTGGGTAGCTTAAGTGATGCAACTCAGTAATTTTAGACTCTGGGCTTTAATGCTCTCGCAGGGAGGGGAGGCGGGCTCTGCAGCCGTGTGCGTTCCTTCACTTACGAAATGTGGGGAACTAGTCCTGCTGCGTCTGTGGGGAGGGGAACCTCCTGCTCATTCTGCGGAGTGGGGCTCTGGACGTCTGCCTTAAAGTCCTGGCTAAGCTTTGCCGTTGTTAATTACCCCGTTTCTGCCTCGCTACCTGGGCCCACCCTCTACCCGCTTTGCAATCACTCTATGGACTGATTTGCAGGCTAGGCACAAGAGGTCACTGTTGTACATGGAAACTGGACCGGTTAACCAAGGGCTCAAACCTGTGATGGCTAACTTACAGAATGAAGTGGGGCTACTCCCCAAGAGTTGCTATCCCAGGGTAACAAACCCCTGTTCTCTCAAATAAGAGTGTTTTGGTCACACACACACCCCACCAAGCCACTGCTACTGGGGGAATTCACAGAGTGCTGAGTTTCTTTAGGGAAGGAATGACGATCAGCCCCATATGTATACACACACACACACACACACACACACACCCAGAGGTTGGGGGGGAAACCACACCCTTTCTTACAAAAGCCCTTACAATGAAACAAAAGTGAAACAGAGACCTCTGATCTTGCGTCACACATGTCAACTCCGTGTGGACCAGTGCCGGATTTACGTATAAGCTAAACAAGCCATAGCTTGGGGCCCCACTCTGTTGGGGGCCCCCAACAAATTTAAAGGCAAAAACCCAGGATGTACATTTATAGGAGAAATAACTAATAAAATAAAACCTACATACAGCAACAGTGTTTTGTGTTGTGTATGGACCTATTGGGTCCATAAATTACCAAATGGCATATATTCAACACAAAAAACAGTGACAATTTGTTGTTGACAAAGGACAGCTGGACATATGAAGGGCCCCATTAGGTACCTTCCGTAGCTTAGGGCCTCATCCAACCTAAATCTGGCCCTGATGTGTACACCTCCCCATCTGACACAAAAGGAAGCCAGCTGGAATAGCTCAGTCGGTAGAGCATGAGACTCTTAATCTCTGGGTTGTGGGTTCGAGCCCCACATTGGAATAAAGAGTCCTGTACAGTGGTACCTCGGGTTACATACGCTTCGGGTTACATACACTTCAGGTTACATACTCCGCTAACCCAGAAATAACGCTTCAGGTTAAGAACTTTGCTTCAGGATAAGAGCAGAAATTGTGCTCTGGCAACGCAGCAGCAGCAGCGGGAGGCCCCATTAGCTAAAGTGGTGCTTCAGGTTAAGAACAGTTTCAGGTTAAGAACAGACCTCCGGAACGAATCAAGTTCTTAACCCGAGGTACCACTGTATTGAAGGGGGTTGGGCTAGATGACCCTTGTGGTCCCTTCCAACTCTACGGTTCTATGATTCGAACCCCGCTCTTCCTCATCCCTACTGCTGCCCCCAGAAAGCCAGGCCACTGCTGGGAAGGGATTGCTGTCCCTTGTCTTTGCTTCTGACAAAAGCACCTTCCTTTCTTCTAGATTCAGGCATGTCTAACAGGTAGATCGTGATCTACTGGTAGATCACTGGACGTCTGTGGTAGATCACTCACTCCACCCAAAGAAACTCAGCAACTTTGACTCCCCTAAGAAAAGCTCTACATCTTTGCCCTAAAGCCCCCCAAATAGGGCTTTCCTTCCTTAAAAAGCTCAACTTTGACCCGAACCCCCCAAAACATGGATGGCTTTCCTTCCTAAAAAAAGCTCAAAAACCTCGACCTGAAGGGGGGTAGATCACTGCCAGTTTTTAACTCTGTGAGTAGATCGCAGTCTCTTGGAAGTTGGCCACCCCTGACAAATCCTCTGTAAGATGGCCTTTAGGGGAAGGGCCGCAGAAGGTCCCTGGTTTAATCCCCAACATCTCCAGTTAGTCTGCCACTGGTCCTTCGCAGGCTCTCCTCTCCCACTCCCTCGAAGGCATGCAGAGTTTTGTGGAAAGGGGACCCCTCTGGAGAAAGAGGGTTTGCGAAGGGCTGGGTTGGAGCGAGTCTCTGTGGGCCTGGCCCAGTATCATCCCGAAAGGGAGTGTACCAGCTGCCTTCATGCAGCCCAAAGTCCTTCTTGCTCCGTCCCTCGATTTAGGCTCCAGGAATGTCTCTGTTGTTCTAAACTTAGCTCGGTGGAGACTGGCCAGCGGAACAGGGGAGAGGGGTGGGGGTGGGGAAGGGCGCTTATGGCAGCAGAGATTGCGGCCCCGATCCCAGCATACCGCTCCTACTTTAGACCCAGAACATCACCACATCCAGCTCAGTATTGGCTCTCCAAGACGGCAGCCCTGCCTGAAGATGCCAGGGATTGAACCTGGGATCTTTTGAACACAGAACATCAGGAGAGCCTGGCTGCTGGATCAGGCCAGTGACTCATCTAGTCCAGCGTCACAGATGCCCCCCCCCCAGTAGGAAGCCCTCCACAGCAAGCATGCAAGGCATCCACAGTTCTTCGCAGTTAATTCATCGGCCCTTTTTGTGGCTCTGCCTATCTGCAGAGGCTGCCAGGCAGTTAAGACCGTGGTGCCAACGGCAAGTGCTATATGGCTGAGGCGCACCTCTAAACCCTCTCAGTGGCTCCATGGGTAGCTGGTGTGGGGTCTTCTGGAGGACTCCAGGTCCCATCATTCCCAGCCAGCAAGCTCAGTGGTGAGAGTGTTGGGTACCCCTGCCCTAGATGTTTATTACAATTGTGGTGTCGTCAGAACTTGTGGCATTTGGGAGCTATGGGGGTTTCCAGGCTGCCACAGTTTTCGGGTGGGGGGGCCAACAAAATCAACAACCCCATCCACCCACCTGCAACAACAACAACAACAACATAGGTTTTTTTGTGATAAGGGTAGAAAAATGCCCAGGAAAGTGTCAGATAACACAACATCGTATAACAGGGGTAGGCAACCTAAAACCCGGGGGCATATGCAGCCCAATCGCCTTCTCAATCCGGCCCACGGACGCTCCAGGAATCGGCATGTTTTTACATGAGTACAATGTGTCATTTTATTTAAAATCCATCTCTGGGTTATTTGTGGGGCCTGCCTGGTGTTTTTACATGAGTACAATGTGTCCTTTTATTTAACATCCATCTCTGGGTTATTTGTGGGGCCTGCCTGGTGTTTTTACATGAGTACAATGTGTGCTTTTATTTAAAATGCATCTCTGGGTTATTTGTGGGGCCTGCCTGGTGTTTTTACATGAGTACAATGTGTCCTTTTATTTAAAATCCATCTCTGGGTTATTTGTGGGGCCTGCCTGGTGTTTTTACATGAGTAGAATGTGTGCTTTTATTTAAAATGCATCTCTGGGTTATTTGTGGGACATAGGAATTTGTTCATTTTTTCGCTTCAAAATATAGTCCAGCCCACCACATGGTCTGAGGGACAGTGGACTGGCCCACGGCTCAAAAAGGTTGCTGACCCCTGTCGTATAACCTGCCAACAAATCAGAACTAAATAGATGACCCCGTCTAACCTGAGATGAGTAGGTAACACTTTATGTTATGAGAATCTGAGGTATTTCTTCTTCTCATAATTGCATTTATAGAACTGCTTTAGTTTTGTATTATATAGACATTATGTTTTGTACCTGACGTGTTCGTTACATTTCCATGCTGTAAACCGCCTGTGTTCTTTTGAAGAAGGGCAGTATCTAAATTTAAGAATAATCTCCCCACAAATTTAGGTGAAACAAATCAGAACGAGTGCTCCAGAAGCAGGTCACCAACGGGGAGACACCCGAATTTCAGCTTTGTTTTTATTTATTTTATTTCTTATTCGTTCAAACGGTCTACAAACTGCTTGTACACCAAAATAACCTCTCCAAGCGGTGTACGGAAAAGACCGCACAGAAAAGGTAAAAATCATCAGTTGAAACTAAAGAACCAGACTTTCTTCCTGGAAGAATAAAGGAGGGTGGGAAATCTTTGCCAGGCACCGGAAGTCGTTTTAACAGGAATGCCCAGTTCTGAGCCTGCTTGGTTTGGAAGAAAGTCCTGTTCCCAGTTTGTGGGGAGGGGGCTTCCTTCGCAGTCAGAAGCAGGGGCGGTGCCTGTCACAAAAAAGCAGAGCTCCCCTGCCTTGCCCTTTCAGGGTCCAGGGTGGGGAATCAGGTGGAGTAGAGAGATTCTGATCAAGGGCCAAACTGTCTAATCCTTGCCTGACGCTGGCTCCATCCTCCCTGAGCCCCACCATCAGCTGTCAGGCTATAATGGAGCCTGGGGTCTAGGGCAGGGGTAGGCAACCCAAGGCCCGTGGGCCAGATGCAGCCCAACCGCCTTCTCAATCTGGCCCGTGGACAGTCTGGGAATCAGCGTGTTTTTACATGAGTAGAATGTGTCCTTTTATTTAAAATGCATCTCTGGGTTATTTGTGGGGCCTGCCTGGTGTTTTACATGAGTAGAATGCGTCCTTTTATTTAAAATGCATCTCTGGGTTATTTGTGGGGCATAGGAATTCGTTCATTTTTTTTATATTCGGACCAAATATAGTCCGGCCCACCACATGGTCTGAGGGACTGTGGACCGGCCCACGGCTGAAAAACGTTGCTGACCCCTGGTCTAGGGAGACTGTAGTGGAGCTCTGTGGCTGGGGAAAGGGAGAGAGAGAGAGAGCAGGAGTTGAGAAGGGGTTAAAGAGGAGTCCAGCCTCTTGGCCTGCAACTCTATTCCTGGGGCCTTTAAATGGGCATAGGGTTGTTTGTGCCTGCGGCTGCTGCTGCGAGTCCCTGGCACAGAGGCATCCCGGGCTGGGCAGGAAGGGCTGGGTGTGGTCGGGAGAAAGGGTGGTGGAGAGACAGGGGGGCTTTTTCTGGGGTAAACTGGTGGCACACTGAGCCAGGGGAGGGGGGAGGGGGAGACAGGACTTTGCAAGTTGGCTCAGGAGGGTCAGTGCCAAAATTTGCGCAAGGTTTTTTTTGTTTTTTTGCAGTGCGCAGAAGTGAAGGAAGAGGGGAGACCGGGGTCTTGCATGTTTGTAGGGCTAGGGGGGGAAAGGTTGGGTGTGCTCGTGCGATTCAACGGGAGAGCTGCTGGTGAGAGGGAGGGGGTGATACCGTAACAGGGGCGAGGGGTGTTTGTCCATGTGAGAGAGGGGGGGCAGGGGAGGAGCGTGGGTGTGCTTTCGGACCAGAGAAAAGGAGGAACAACCGTGCGCAAGGCAGCATAAATAAAGGACGGGGACAGTGGCGCGCGAGAGAGAGGAGAGCGCGCAAGTCCATGTGTGTCCGGCGAGAAGGACTGGCAGTTCGGTCAGCGTGAGAGAGGAGAAAGTCTGGGAAAGTTTGTGCGGGGAGGAGGCTGGATGTGAGACAGAGAGAAAGAGTCACGCGCATCTCCGGCAGCTGCTCTCTCCATCCTGCGCGCCATTCTGGACCATCCTGTGGACTTATAGAAGCCGGGTTGATCTCCCAGGAAGGAGAAGACTGTGCCCCCCATGGGGCAGGGGGGTGCCCGCCTGGCATAGAGGACCCAAGCCAGGGCGGCTCCTGCCAGCCGTCCCTGGATGTGGCTGGAGGCACGGCAGCCGCTGGGGTGCCGCCCGCCTCCTCCATGGCTGCCGAGGTGCGACTGAAGAAACTGGAGGAGCTCGTCCTGGACCGGAGCGCTGTAGGGCTGGAGACCTTGGTGGACCTTCTGCTATGTGTGCACCACGAGCTGAGCACATCGCCCCTGGCCCAGGAGAAATACATTATGGAGTTTTTACAGTGGGGTGAGTCTGCCAGATCCTTCCTATCCAGGCTTGCAAATAGCCACTGGCCCGGTAGCCAGACAGGGAAGCCTTTTCAAAGTAAAATAAAAAAAGAGGGAGATAGTCTCCTTTTTTTCACCTGTTGATGTGCCACAGCCAACCTCCTTAGAGCCAGTAAAAATGGGCTTGTGGCTTTTTGGGGGACATATTTGCTCAGCTTTATTTACCTGTGCCCAGATCCCACAAGCTGCCCTTTAGTACTGGAATCTGAGGCCCCTTTCTCTCTCCCAGTGACAATTTTACATTGCACTTCCCGAATGTTCTCCTAAAGTTGCCTTGTCGGTCTTTAGCAATGGTCTTATAAGGTTGGCTTTCCCCCTGTCACTTGTCTCCAGCTAGAGTGATAGACTGCCTCTGTTCCTGGATGTTCCACTTAGCTATTATGGCCAATAGCCATCGATAGACCTTCACTCCTCAATGGGTTTGTTAAATCCCATAAAGTCATTCCACGTTACTGTTCTGGTTTGGGGGTGGGGGGAGAGACCAAGGCCCTGGAATCTCATACTTTTAAGAACCTCCTGCAGCAAGGAGTGGCCTCTGTATAGACCTGTTATTGATACTAGTAACCCATGCCTGGCCCCTGGTGGCTATCCTGCCGTCCAGGACCTCGAAACCTTGTGAATCAAGTCCAACAGGATAGCTCAGCTGGTTAGAGTGTGGTGCTGATAATGCCAAGGTTGCAGTTTTGATCCCCGTATGGGACAGCTGCAAATTCCTGCATTGCAGGGGGTTGGACTAGATGATCCTCAGGGTCCCTTCCAACTCTGTGATTCTATGAAAACAGGCTAGCCCCTACCCCTGCTAGCGTAAGTTAAAGAGTTGGACTAGGATTTGGGAGTCAAGGGTTCACATCTCAACTTGGCCCAAGAAGCATTTTGGGGAATATTGGCTAGTGTCTTTCTCTGGGTGGATCTACACACAGGTGGAAACACCCCACCCCCACGATAAATAAGTCATAAGACTGAAACTCTGCCAGATGGGCGGAGTACAAATAATAAATTATTATTATTATTATTATAAATTAAATTGTTACAACAAAAGAAAAAAAACCCTATGTAAAATCTCATAGAAAAGTTTTGTGCTCTACAGCACCATCTGGTGTTGCATGTTTATAATGTTTATCATAGGGTTGTTTTGAGGATAAAATGAGAGCTATGTAAGCCAGTTTAAATTCCTTGGACAAAAGGCAGGATATAAATTTAAGAATGCTGCCCCAGGAGGAATATCAATTGAATGAGTAATATAAAAGAAATCCAATAATAAATGAAATAGCGTGTTGAAGACCCCAAAAGGAAAAAAAAATTCTTTTGCGGTTGACAAGCTTTTCCTGTCTGGTTGCTTGTGGTCGATTTCTTCCTCTCGCTGGTGGTGTTGAGGAGTGGGGAGCCCCCCATTGATAAAAGATAGATCAACGAATCGCACCCAGAAGTTCCACTAAACTTAACACCGCTATGGTGCGTTGCAGGCGGTTGGACTAGATGACCGTTTGGGTCCCTTCCAGCTCTACAGATTCTGTGATGGGAATCTCCTTTATACCAAACGGGGCATCTTCCCACTGGGTGCCATCTCTACAGGGGTCTTCTTTAAAAAATAAAAAGAGAGAGAGAAAAGGGTCTGGTGTGACTGAGATGATGATGATGATGATGATGATGATAATAATAATAATAATTTATTATTTATACCCCGCCCATCTGGGTGGGTTTCCCCAGCCACTCTGGGCGGCTTCCGACAGAACATTAAAATGCAATAATCTATTAAACATTAAAAGCCTCCCTAAACAGGGCTGCCTTCAGATGTCTTCTAAAAGTCTGGTAGTTGTTTATCTCTTTGACCTCTGCTGGGAGGGCGTTCCACAGGGCGGGTGCCACCACCGAGAAGGCCCTCTGCCTGGTTCCCTGTAGCTTTGCTTCTCGCAGGAAGGGAACCGCCAAAAGGCCCTCAGCACTGGACCTCAGTGTCCGGGCTGAACGATGGGGGTGGAGACGCTCCTTCAGGTATACTGGACCAAAGCCATTTAGGGCTTTAAAGATCAGCACCAACACTTTGAATTGTGCCCGGAAACGTACCAGGGATAGGCGTTTGTGCAAAGTGGTAGCCTCTTTGCCTTCAGTTCGCAAGGAGATAGACCAGAATGAGGTGTGGAAGGCTGGATTTCTGCCTTTGATTTTTGTGGCTCCCCATGTTCACGCCCACCAAAGGTTGTTTTTCCCTTGACCGGGAAGGCCAGAGCAGGCTGCAAGGACCTGCTCACCGTGTTCCTTGATTCTCATCAGCCCCACTGTGGCCAAAGATTAGCCCAGGAGGCAGGATCTCTTAGAACCACAGATTTGGAGCTGGAGTTGGAAGGGACCTCCCAGGGGCATCTAGTCCAACCCCCGGCAGTGCAGTTCTTCACTTTGAACTTCCCAGGTTTTTCACCCAGCGGATGCTTGCATCTCATGTTTATTGGCGCTTGGTTGGGTTGGTAGTTGCAATTTTAGAGAACAGGCAAATTCCCTGCTTGTCCGTCCCCCCGCATTTGGTGTTTCATTTAAGGTGCTTTAACCCCATTGCCATAAGGGACCCAGGTGGCGCTGTGGGTTAAACCACAGAGCCTAGGGCTTGCCGATCAGAAGGTCGGCGGTTCGAATCCCCACGACGGGCTGAGCTCCCGTTGCTCGGTCCCAGCTCCTGCCCACCTAGCAGTTCGAAAGCACGTCAAAGTGCAAGTAGATAAATAGGAACCACTCTGGCAGGAAGGTAAACGGCGTTTCCGTGCGCTGCTGTGGTTCGCCAAAAGCGGCTTTGTCATGCTGGCCACATGACCTGGAAGCTGTACACCGGCTCTTGGCCAATAAAGCGAGATGAGCGCCGCAACCCCAGAGTCGGACACGACTGGACCTAATGGTCAGGGGTCCCTTTACCTTTACCTTAACCCCATTGCCAACTGCTTAGAGTTGCGTTTCAGCAGGAGCGGCAGAGAAGCTGCCTGCAGAAATAAATAAATATAGAAACAGGGCATATTCGAGAGGGCAGGGAATGCAAGGCACTGAGCTTGTTGCAGTCAAACACACGAAGGCCACACCGTCTCCTGCCTACAGTTCACCTGACTTCATTGCAAAGTGGCCTGCTTTTACTCTCAGGTCCCTGTGCGAATCCTCCTGAGAAAATCAGGCTGCTGGGGAGGAACCAAGATATTCCAGCTCAGATCTGTTTGCTTGCTGATTGAGTGCCGGCCGGCAGGCCTTGAACAGCTGTGAATAACGTAATGGGATTTTCGCCTTTCTTTCCTTTGAAGTGTATAGAAGCTGGGGATAGGATCCTGTCTTCTTCTTCTTTAAATAGAAGCAGGTTTTAATACCAGTCTTACTCAGTGTGGCATGCCTTTTTAGGGTCTAGTTCTGGAAATCGGGTTAGTTCCTGGTGGATATCAGCACCCGGTGAACTGGAAGTTGCAGGGAACGCATTTGTGCGTCAAAAAGAAACCACGAGCTGCCCCCACCCCTTCCTGCGGCCACTTCGGCCATGTGTGAATAAATTTGAAAGCGGTTAGTCAATTGCGGTGTAGCCGTTAGGGTGTCAGACTAGGACCTGGGCGGCCCGGGTTCGAATCCCACTTGGCCATGAAGCTCAGAGGGATGGCTTTGGGCCAGTCTTCTCTCAGACCAGCCTATCTCACAAGGTTGCAGTGGGGATTACTTGAGGAGGGGGAGATTCGTGTACTTCATGCTTTGAGCTCCTTGGAGGAGATAAATGTGACATATAATGAATCCATGGAATCTCCAGGGCTCAATCTAAAAGTTATTGCAGTTCAAGCATGCCTGGAATTTAAGTGTTTTGATCCAGGGGGCCCTCCTCTGCTGAGCCCAGTCAGGTAGAACTCACGTGCGAAGGAAGCTCTAATTACTGAATAGCAAGAGAGGCACTCTGCACATGCCTAGGAGTGGGCTTGCTGCTGTGGGACGATTCCAGAGCTGAGCCCTGGCACTGAACCGCATCTGTGTATGTGCAGAACAGAGCCCTCAAAGTCCCTGCTGACATTTTACAGATGTATAAAAAGCCTTTTCAATAGCACGTGCCAGCGATCAGGAGTTCCCGGCTACATGTTTGTTTGTGTTTTGTGTTTTTCTTTAAAAGAAGGGGCTTTGGAACTGCCTTTGAAACTGCAAAGGGAACTTCCTGGAAACCGCGAGCCGCCTTTGCAAAGAGGACTCGGGGCAGCGCGGCGGCCGCATATTGTTTGTTGTCCTTGTTCAGTTCTCTCGCAGTCTCTCGCAAGCTTTGTGTTAGCTGCAGCAGAAAGGGAGGGCTGTGCAGACTGTTCTGGTGGCTTCAACGCCGCCGCCACAGCAAAACAGGCATGCAATCCCACCCCCTTGGCGGTGCACAGACTGCCTTTTGTGGACAAGATGGCATAGCTCTACCCCCTTTACCAGGGAGATCCGGCCGTGCTTGTTCCTGCGACGGCCGGGGCTTGTGCGAGATGTTGCTTGGGCCGCGGAGACTTTGCAAAACGCCATAAAAGGCTGCCTACTATGGACATGCACTCTCCGTGTGCCTGTTTGGCTCCCTCGCTTCGTCTTCCTCGCCTCCTCCTCCTTCTCTCCCCCCCCCCCGCTCCTCACTCCAACACCATGCTATTGGGGGGGGGGGGGGCTCAGTTCCAGGCCTAACACATACTTGCAATCTCTGTTCATTTCTGTGCCATTAATTTCCTACCATCGTGAGAATGGCACCAAACTGGGAGGGGTAGGCCGTGCCGCCGGAGACAGAATCGGGATTCAAATGACCTTAACGATTGGAGACTGGCTCAGAGCTAATAAATAAATTTCAGTAGAGACAAATGTAAGGTTTTGTACTTAGGCAGGAAGAACCAAATGCACAGATACCGTATAAGACATGGGACACTTGCTTACTAGCAGTTCATGTAAAAAGGATCCTAGGGGTCTTGGTGGACCACGAGCTTAATATGAGTCAACAGTGTGATGCAGCAGCAAAAATAGCTAATGCTATTCTAGGCTGTGGCATCAACAGAAGTCTAGTGTCTAGAGATCAAGGAAGTAATAAAGGTAAAGGTAAGGACCCCTGAGGGACACGGGTGGCGCTGTGGGTTAAACCACAGAGCCTAGGGCTTGCCGATCAGAAGGTCGGCGGTTCGAATCCCCACGACAGGGTGAGCTCCCGTTGCTCGTCCCTGCTCCTGCCAACCTAGCAGTTCGAAAGCATGTCAAAGTGCAAGTAGATAAATAGGTACCACTCCGACGGGAAGGTAAAACGGCGTTTCCGTGCACTGCTCTGGTTCGCCAGAAGCGGCTTAGTCATGCTGTGGTTGAGGGAGTTGGGCATGCTTAGCCTGGAAAAGAGGAGACTGAGAGGAGATATGAGAGCCATCTTCAAATATATCAAGGACTGTCATATGCATGGGTAGGCAAACTAAGGCCCGGGGGCGGACGATCTGGCCAATCGCCTTCTAATCCGGCCCGCTGACGGTTCGGAATCAGCGTGTTTTTACATGAGTAGAATGTGTGCTTTTATTTAAAATGCATCTCTGGGTTATTGGTGGGGGCATAGGAATTCGTTCATTCCCCCCCCCCCAAAAAAATATAGTCCGGCCCTCCACAAGGTCTGAGGGACAGTGGACCGGCCCCTGCTGAAAAAATTGGCTCTCCAGGTAAAGGTAAAGGTAAAGGTAAAGGGACCTCTGACCATTAGGTCCAGTCGTGTCCGACTATGGGGTTGCGGCGCTCATCTTGCTCTATAGGCCGAGGGAGCCGGCTTACAGCTTCCGGGTCATGTGGCCAGCATGACTAAGCCACTTCTGGCGAACAGAGCAGCACACGGAAACGCCGTTTACCTTCCCGCCGGAGAAGTACCTATTTATCTACTTGCACTTTGACGTGCTTCGAACCGCTAGGTTGGCAGGAGCTGGGACCGAGCAACGGGAGATCACTCCGTCGCGGGGATTCGAACCGCCGACCTTCTGATCGGCAAGCCCTAGGCTCTGTGGTTTAACCCACAGCGCCACCTGGGTCACCTGGCTCTCCGGGTAGGACTCAACAAAAAGGAGATTCCGGCTAAACATCAGGAAGAACCTTCTGACAGTAAGAGCTGTTTGGACAGTGGAACGGCCTCTGTCGAGAGGTAGGCTCTCATTCCTTGGAGGTTTTAAGCAGAGGTTGGATGATTAGGCAGGGCAGTCTCTTAGGCGGCGTTAACAGCCCTCTTGGACACAGTTACAGGTAGATAGCCGTGTTGGTCTGTCATAGTCAAAACAAATAAAAAAATTCCTTCCAGTAGCACCTTAGAGACCAACTAAGTTTGTTCTTGGTATGAGCTTTCGTGTGCATGCACACTTCTCAGATACCAGGGATATCTTTCGTGTGCATGCCACTTCTTCAGATACCAGGGAGCTTCCCTATAACCGAGTCATATTTGGGGAATACCGAATTCAGCCTTGACCACACTGACCGGCAGCAGCTCTCCAGGAAATGCCATGGGGGGGGGATTTGAATCTGGGATCTGCATGCAAAAGAGATGCTCTTCTAACCACTGAGCTACATCCCTGCCCCAGCAAATGACCAACCCTGTAGGATACTGAAGGCCAGCAAGCTGCCTATTACGTATATGATTATATTTTTGCTGCCTTGGTTTGGAGGGGAAATCACTTGGATTTCTGAAGCAGGATTAAAACATCGGTTCGAGGAGCGTGAAGGGTGCATAGTTTCTAAAAAAGCAAAAAGGTTAGTAGCATAATCCCAGTGCTTTTTTTTTCCCTTAAAAAAATGTTTAGGGGTACTCTCATTTTGACTCAAGAAAATCACCATTTTATACTTCGAATCGGGGGAATAATACAGTAATGGACAAAGGACAAAGATTCACAAAAAAAGCACTGCATGATCCTATTTATGTTTAGTAAGCCCTACAGATTTCAATGCAGGAATCTTTTCCCAACGTCAGACGCAAACCCACGACTATGATTGAGTCGCATGCTCTCTCTCTCTCTCAGAGGGACCTTTGGCTATATATCGTAGAACTGTAGAGTCCAGCAACCTTTGCTGCCAGGGGACAGCTGAGGTTGTTGATTGGCAAAAGGCACTCTGCGCGGGCTCCCGGAGCATCCTCTCTGGCGGCGTTTCTGCAAAAAGCCCCGTGCTGAGGCCTGGCACGGAAACGGTCTCTGAGTGCGAGCCCCACCTTTGGGCTCTGGCAGGCTTGCGTACTGGAAAAGTTTCCATGCACAGGAATTCCACAAACACACACACACAAACCCTCTGTCCTCCCATGCTAGCATGCAAGAGAGTCTCCGAGGGCCCTGGTTGGAATCTGAGAATTGCTGCAAGCCCAGATTCCCAAACCATCATCTCCTGCCCGAAATAGGAAGCCACCGAAAGGGGGGCAAAGCAGCTGGTTTCGGACAGAATTTGACAAATGCCCCCAGGGCAGCTTGGAAGGAAGCCTTTCTTTCTTTCTTTCTTCCTTCCTTCCTTCCTTCCTTCCTTCCTTCCTTCCTTCCTTCCTTCTTTCTTTCTTTCTTTCTTTCTTTCTTTCTTTCTTCTTTCTTTCTTTTCTTTCTTTCTTTCTTTCTTTCTTTCTTTCTTTCTTTCTTTCTTCTTTCTTTCCTCCTTCCTTCCTTCCTTCCTTCCTTCCTTCCTTCCTTCCTTCCTTCTTCTTCCCTTCTTTCTTTCTTTCTTTTCTTTCTTTCTTCTTTCTTTCTTTCTTTCTTTCTTTCTCCCTCCCCCCACCGCCCTCCTAGATGGAGGGTTGGGGCTTTTTTGGGAGGAGGGGTTCTTTTTTTTTTTAAGTACCCCAAAATATCAAGCAATCAGATCTGTCGTGTGTGCAGCTTTCCGTTGTAGGAGAATGAGCGAGGCCTTTGTAGGTCACAGCTAACAGATTCCACAGACACTGCATCCACCATCCAATACTTTGGGGCTGCTCAGCTGTTTGTGTGAAACAATTCTTGCAGTTTTCGCGTTGGAACTCCCTGCCTCTTGATATCAGGTCGGGCACTTTCGCTGTTCTCTTTTTGGGCACCTGCTAAAAACACTTTGGTTTGGACTTCCAGATGTTTAGAAAGTGTGTTTTCATCTGTTTTTAGTCCGTTGTTATTTGGCTTTTCGAACATCTCACATTATTGCTGCTAGTTCTTCCTTATTGATAATTTCATCGTTTTTGGTAAACCTGCCTTGAGGTTTTTTTATTTTATTTTGGTTTTACAGCCAAGCAGTGTATACATTTTATGGAAGAAAATGCAAATGAATAAAGCGTCCCAGACTCAGTCCCTGGGAGCATCTGGCAAGGAGGGCCTGAGATAAGAATCCCTGTCTAGAGCCTTGGAGAGCGGCTGCCAGTCAGTGCAGGCAGTGCTGAGCCAAATGGACCAATGGTCGGATTTCTCCCATCCCCCCCATGAGCCTCTGCCAACCTGGCGCCCTCCAGGTTCTCAAAGCTGGCCATAGCTCAGTTCCAGGGTGCGATCCTGGCATCTATAGCCATAAAGGATCTCGTGTAACAGGCGACAGGAAAGACCTGTGCATGGGACTGCGTGGAAAGCTGCTGCCGGTCAGAGTCCGTAATCCTGGGCCAGATGAATAATAGACTCATAGAACTGTAGTGTTGGAATAGACCACAAGGTCATTTGGCCAAACACACAGCAGTGCAGGAATCACAGGTAATAGAGGACTGCAAACTTTCATTGGTTGATCAGTACAATAAAGCTGATTAGCCTTTTAAACTGCATAGAAAGACCTGGTCCCTGGGTCATTAATTTCAACATCCACAAAAGTATAGTGTCCAGATCAAGGAAAGTAATAGGTAAAGGGTAAAGGGACCCCTGACCATTAGGTCCAGTCGCGGATGACTCTGGGGTTGCGGCGCTCATCTCGCTTTACTGGCTGAGGGAGCCGGCGTACAGCTTCCAGGTCACGTGGCCAGCATGACTAAGCCGCTTCTGGCGAACCAGAGCAGCGCACGGAAATGCCGTTTACCTTCCCGCCGGAGCGGTACCTATTTATCTACTTGCACTTTGATGTGCTTTTGAACTGCTAGGTTGGCAGGAACAGGGACCGAGCGACGGGAACTCACCCGTCGCAGGGATTCGAACCGCCGACCTTCTGATCGGCAAGCCTAGGCTCTGTGGTTTAACCCACAGCGCCACCCGCGTCCCAAGGGAAGTAATAGTACCACTGTATTCTGTCTTGGTCAGACCACACATGGAAGACTGTGTCCAGTTATGGGTGCCACAATCTAAGAAGGATATTGACAAGCTGGAAGGTGTGCAGAGGAGGGCAACCGAGGTGACCAAGGGTCTGGAAACCAAACCTTATTGAAAAACAGTTGAGGAGCTTGGGTCCTTTTAGCCTGGAAAAGAGGAGACCGCGGGGAAATATGACAGCCGTCTTCAAAGATCTCAAGGGCTGTCACATGGGAAATGGATCAAGTTTGTTTTCCTCGAGGGTAGGACTCGAACCAAGGGCTTCAAGCTACAAGGAAGCAGATTCCGACTAAACATCAGGCATAACTTTCTGACAGCAACAGGAAACGGACTTCCTCGGGAGGTTGTGGACTCCCCTTCCTTGGGAAGTTTCTAAGCAGAGGTTGGATGGCCCTCTCTCATGGATGCTTTAGCTGAGATTCCTACATTGCAGGGGGTTGGACTAGATGACCCTCAGGGTCCCTTCAACTGTACGAATCTATGATTTTTTGGAAGTAAATTAATCCTGGGCCATTTGTTCTCAAAGGGGGCTGTCCCACCACCCCAAACGTCACTGGGCAAGGTTGGCTTGGCAGGAGGAGATGGCAGTTGGCCCCTTGCCTGGTGCCGCGAGGCAGTTGGCTGTGCCTGGAATTTGACAGTGCTTCTCCTAACTCAGCAAGAAAGGAAAAAGTAACTGAGTGGTCAAAACTGATTTTAACCCCTAGGCCAGGGGTAGGCAACCTAAGCCCCGTGGGCCGGATGCGGCCCAATCTCCTTCTCAAATCCGGCCCACAAAAAGTCCGGGAATCAGTGTGTTTTTACGTCAGTAGAATGTGTCCTTTTATTTAAAATGCATCTCTGGGTTATTTGTGGGCCATAGGAATTCGTTCATTCCCCCCCCCCCAAAATATAGTCCAGCCCACCACATGGTCTGAGGGACGGTGGACTGGCCCACAGCCGAAAAAAGGTTGCTGACCCCTGCCCTAGGCAGTCTGGACGTGCTTCGTACTGTGAGCTGGTCACTGGCAACAGGTTGTTTTAAGACATAGTTCATGAATTTGTTTTCAAGCTGACAGCATCAAAGAGAACCTTACAGTAAACCGAATCAAGCCGTTAATAATAGATTGAAAGTTGATATCATTCATTGTAAATAATAATGATAATAATAATAATAATAATAATAATTTATTATTTATACCCCGCCCATCTGGCTGGGTTTCTCCAGCCACTCTGGGCGGCTTCCAACAGAACATTAAAATACAATAATCTATGAAACATTAAAAGCCTCCCTAAACAGTAATCTAAAAAGCCCTTTACATTCAGAATGCTATTTTGCTCATTCTGTCTACTTTCTAATGTTATCTCAGGGCTCATCCATATCCACATCCAGTACATGTGAAAAGGATCTAGGAGTCTTGGTAGACCACAAACTTGACACGAGTCAACAGTGTGATGCAGCAGCTAAAAAAGCCAATGCAATTCTGGGCTGCATCAATAGGAATATAGCATCTAGATCAAGGGAGTAATAGTACCACTGTATTCCGCTCTGGTCAGACCTCACCTGGAATACTGTGTCCAGTTCTGGGCACCACAGTTCAAGAAGGATACTGACAAGCTGGAACGTGTCCAGAGGAGGGCAACCAAAATGGTCAAAGGCCTGGAAACGATGCCTTATGAGGAACGGCTTAGGGAGCTGGGTATGTTTAGCCTGGAGAAGAGAAGGTTAAGGGGTGATATGATAGCCATGTTCAAATATATAAAAGGATGTCATATAGAGGAGGGAGAAAGGTTGTTTTCTGCTGCTCCAGAGAAGCGGACACGGAGCAATGGATTCAAACTACAAGAAAGAAGATTCCACCTAAACATTAGAAAGAACTTCCTGACAGTAAGAGCTGTTCGACAGTGGAATTTGCTGCCAAGGAGTGTGGTGGAGTCTCCTTCTTTGGAGGTCTTTAAGCAGAGGCTTGACAGCCACCTGTCAGGAATGCTTTGATGGTGTTTCCTGCTTGGCAGGGGGTTGGACTAGATGGCCCTTGTGGTCTCTTCCAACTCTAGGATTCTATGATTCTATGATCTCAGGGCTCACTTCTGTCAGTGACGGAAGCGACCAAGGTGGATTCACAAAGTGGGGTTTCTCAGACACCCCGGACTGTGGGTTCGCACTACTCAGATGGAGGTGACTGAGGAACAGCTGGGAGGGGGCTGCTGGCTCTTTCTTGGCAGACCCCCAAACAGGGCCAGGTGTCCCAGCCATTGCTCTACTCTGCCAACTTCTGGCGCCAGACTGAAAATCAAAAACAGGTTGCTGAAAGAGAGCAGAAGCGTGTTGGAAGTGGGGGTAAGACCGGGACTTTTGTGGCGGCAGTTCCTGGGGTTCAGGAGCAATCTCTCGGCTCCTGAAGGGCAGAGAAGAAAAACAGTTGGTGCTTGTTCACCAGCATATACCGATGCATCTAAATCTGCGCCCTTTTTAAAAGCTTGCCCGCAAACTCTTAACAAATGCAGCCGGCCTCGCCATCTTGCTGCAGTTTGCAGGCTTGAAAAGAAGTCAGACTTTTGCAAGAGCTGGCAATTGCGCTGCCAGCGATTCAGCTGACAGGCTGTCCTCAAGAGACACGGCTGGCTCTGGTGTATTTTTCCATGAGGCTTTAAGAAAAAAACCCAAAAAAACAACAACATTGTTGCTTTCTTGTGTTGGGTGCAGGAGGGAACGGGAAAAATGTACTAATATTAAGCCTTGGCCTTGCTGGCTTGTCTTTTGCAACATGTTCTCTTGAAGAAGAAAGCCTGCCCTGTTCTCCATCAGAGAACAGGGCCTCCATGGACAGCTGTGAGTCCAAAATGACTCCCAGGCTGCGCACCTGGTCGTTCAGGGGCACAGTTGCCCCATTCAGGACCAGGGAGTCCCCCACACCCGCTCACACCCTGTCCCCCAAAAACAGTACTTCTGTCTTGTCAGGATTCAACCTCAATCTGTTAACCGCCTCCATCCGCCTCCAGGCACTCACACAGGACCTTCACCGCCTTCACTGGTTCTAATTTGAAAGAGAGGTAGAGCTGGGTATCATCTAGCCCAACCCCCTGCAATCAGAGGCGTAGGAAGGGGGCGGGGAGGCAGACCACCCCAGGTATCATCACTAAGGGGGATGGCATTTGGGGCGCCCGTGACTCCCATGCCTATCCCGAGCCATCGGGGGAGGGGGGAGCTGTGCCACTTTGCTGACGGCCTCACCCCCTTTCCACTTCGCTTTGACAGCTTGGGGGAGGCTTGGGAGTCGCTGGCGGGTGGCGCACCCAGGGGTGACATTCGGTGCGCCGCCCACCCATGACTCCCAAGCTGTCGAGGGAAGGGGGGAGCTGTGCCACTTTGCCTTCATCTTGACAGCTCATATTCTGTTGGGAGCCGCCCAGAGTGGCTGGGGAAACCCAGCCAGATGGGTGGGGTATTATTATTATTATTATTATTGAAGAAAGACCTCTTGAGGTGTTAATGCTGTGATGCCCCACACTGTAGGCTCAGGTTGTATATATGTATAAATAAGCCATACAGCCTAAAAACCGTAGAACCATAGAATTGTAGAGTTGGAAGGGACCCCCAGGGATCATCTAGTCCAACCCCCTGCAATGCAGGAATCTCAGCTAAAGAATCCATGACCTTTGTTTAAAAGCCTCCAATGAAGGAGAGTCCACAACCTCCCAAGGGAGTCCGTTCCACTGTCAAGCAGCTCTTACTGTCTGAAGGTTCTTCCTGATGTTTAGCCGGAATCTCCTTTCTTGAATCTATTGGTCCGATTCTCCCCTCTGGAGAAGCTTGATCCACTTCCATGTGGCCGGCCCTTCAAATATTGAAGATGGCTTATCGGTCTCCTCTTCTCCAGGCTAAACATGCCCAACTCCCTCAATCAGACTTGGTTTCCAGACCCTTGATCATCTTGGTTGCCCTCCTCTGCACAGCTTCCAGCTTGTCAATCTCCTTCTTAAACTGAGGTGCCAGAACTGGACATAGGACTTCCAAATGACCCACCCCTACCGCTTTTTTATTTTAACCTTCTCATATCTGACTTGTATTGTTGTTGTTGTGGAGGTCGGGTGATCAGCAGCTGTCATTTTGCAAGAGAGCTCCTCTCCAGTCAGTTGCAAATACGGTATTTTTCGCTCTATAAGGCGCACCTGACCATAGGACGCACCTAGTTTTTAGAGGGGAAAAGCTCCATTTTTTTGAGGATCAGCTCAAATTTCTGCAGCTTCTTTCGCAAAGGAGAAAAGCCCCATTTTTGAGGATCAGCTCAAAGTTGAGCTTACTTTGCAAAGGGAAAAAACCCTGTTTTATGGGGTTTAACTCACAGTTCTGCAGCTTCAGGAAGCCATTTCTACAGTTTCCAGACAGATAATCTAATCAGCCAGTCACATGTCGCTGGGGAAACAGCCTCCCTCTGCAAGGGGGCGGGGCTGGAATCTCTCTCCCTTATCTCTCTCCCTGATCGTTTGCTGAGAAGTTGCTCAGTGGCTTCCTTTCAACACCCCCTTCTCTCTCTCTTTTTTTTTTTTTCAAAAAGCACGATCTGCTTTTGGCCCTGGGCAGTTCAGCTCCAGGGACCACACATTCGCTCCATAAGACGCACGGACATTCCCCTTACTTTTTAGGAGAAAAAAGTGTGTCTTATGGAGCGAAAAATACGTAATCACCTTGAAAGCTGGTATGTGAGAGCAAAACCAGGGCTGGCTGCAAGACCTCACAGTTCTTTGCAGGACCTGAGCTGATGCATAACTTGCACCGAAGACCTGTCAAAGGCTCAGCTCCTTTGCCAACAGGCACAACCAGGTGATGCCCAAGTTAGAACTTGTAAAGAGAGTAATTGCCAAACCACAAATATATTGCTCTGTATGAGGCAGCTTAATATGTTTAAGAGAGATGATCAGAAATAATTCCTCTATTAAAATTCTTCAGTGGAGAACCGGGGGGTGGGGATATAACAGTTGCACTGTATTTTTAAATCTGTATTTTACTTTGCATTTTAAAGGAGTGAACCAGAATCCATACAGCTTGTTCCTACCCCCGTTTTCTCAGAAGTAAGCTCCACTGAGTCCGGTGCTCACAGCAAGTGAGCTGCCATGCTAGCGTTTCATTGTAAGAGTTATATAACGTTTGTATTGCAACAGTTTCTTCAGGGCTGTTAGCCGAGCTTGTCAATAAAAACCTGCTGCGTACGTTGTTCCTTCAAAATGCATCCAGCTGTGCAGACTGTGGATAAGTTGGAATCTTCAGAAATGCAGAAAACAGCAGCCTTTCTTGCTTCCTTTGCACCCATGGAATTTGTTTCTCTGCATGTTTTGTTGGTGTTAAGGATCAGCCCCAAGCAGGCAGTTTGGGCTCCTGCAATGGGAGGATAATGCCATATTCTACAAGGCAGGCTTAAGCAGTATGTGGACCGATTGGTCCTCAGATAGAGCCATAGAGTACTATGATTCCTCTTTCGATGTCAGAACAGAACAGAAATTTATATATCTTATATCTTTAATTTCATTGTCATTGTACAAGTACAACGAAATTGGATAATAATAATAATAATAAAATAATTAAAATAAATAAATTCATTTTTCATTTAAACAATTGTTTCCCCAACCAAAAATGTACTCAACAAGAGTAACAGCAGTAAAAGCCATACGAAACACTTAAAAATAAGGGAGAGCACTGAGCAGCCGCTGCGTCTGTGCGCGCCGCCATCTTAGAACTCTTAGAACTTAGAACTGTTATAAAAAATAACAGAAATGTCAACAATAAACAAAAACAATTGCGGCTATAAGCCCATATAAATATATCAACATAAGCATAAAACAAACCGTATAACACAGAAATACGGAAATACCACAGTAGCAGAATATCGTACCATGGCCGTCAAAAATAACCATCACCCAGAGATATTAAAACTGCAAAGGAAAAATGGCGAAAGACCTTTAGTAGTTATGTAATTGGCCATTTCGCCTTTTTTGGGACAAAACGGAGTTTAAGGACCTTGCCACCTGCAAGGTTATGTAAGGATCATTGTCTTGCAAGATTAGGGCAAGATGAGACTCTGCTGAGGTACCAACCATTTTCTGAATTATTGGTCTTAGTAAATTTGCCCGGGCATCTCTGTGCAGTGGGCAAGAAAAGATTATATGATAAAGTGATTCCGTCGACTTATTGTCACAGACACATAGAGCAGAAACTAGACCTTTGGAGAATCTATGTCTCAGAATGTAAGAAGGAAAGGCATTAATAAACGCAAACTGATGGGAAGCAGTGGCGAGAGATTATAGGTATGCTGGAACGTGATGTGAAGGGGTAATGCCAATGTTCTGAGGCAGACACCCCCACCCAACATAGAGTTGCGTTGAAACTCAGTATCGTCCATTCTCTGTTTAATGAGTCTTTTTGCTGATGCAAGGTCTATTTTTAGGGAATCTGTAGGAGAGATCCCAAACTGCAGAAGTTTGGCGTGGATTTTGCTGGCCCAAGGACTCACAAATTCATCACGCCAGAGGCACTGGACAAGATAGTGGTTTGGTAGTCTATGCCAGAGGGATAGCCTTTCGATGTCATGTACACCCTGCAGAAATTTTTTGGGTGCCTCCACTACTTCATTTCCAGCCAGTGTGTAACTTCCTGCTGAAATACTTCTCATTCCACAAATGTGTTTTTTTTGGGGGGGGGAGCGGTGTGGGGTTTGACCCACTTTTGTTGGGCTATTAGCAAATTGTAGACCTCTTATCCTTTGTGAATTCCCCTGCTCTGTGGTTTTTTTTTAAAGCCCTCTAAGCCATTGCCTATGAATACATCTTGTGGCAGGGAGTTCCAGAGGGTAACTGTGCATTGTGCAAATAACTCCTTTCTTTTTTCTGGCTTGAATCTATTGCCCGCCTAATATGATGCGAGAGTAAGAAAAACTATGTTCTCTACTTTCTCCTCACCAGATATCATCTTATAAGCTTCTTCTTCTTCTTCTTCTTCTTCTTCTTCTTCTTCTTCTTCTGTTCTTTCCTTTTTCTTTTTTAGATATTCTGTTTATTTATTTATACTTTTCAAGCTTACACATTTCACCAATTTTATACACTTCACTAATTGTACATTCATTTTGACATTTCCAAACGACTTCCATCCCCCTCTTTCTGCGGTTCCCCAAATTTGTTTTTAATATCTCCTGCATAATCCACATTAACTCGATTTGCTCATTTCATAGAATCATAGAATCATAGAATCATAGAATCATAGAATCATAGAATCATAGAGTTGGAAGAGACCACAAGGGCCATCCAGTCCAACCCCCTGCATCTTTAAGTATATATTCTTCTAAAGCTGCAGGTTGTTACAAAAATCCTGCCAATGTTTTTACCTGTTTATAATTTATCTTGCACACTGAAACATCGTGGGCACACGGACCTCTTTCCTGGTTCGATATCTTGCAAGTCTAGCAGGTGCCAGAGAGCAATTAACCTCTCCACCACATGCCACCTGCAGCCTGGCTCCAGTCCTGCTCCTTGAACAATGCCTTGAAGGCAAATAAAATATATTTACCCTAGCAAATATATTTAACTCCCTCCCGAAAAGCCGCTGGAACAGGGCCAGTCTCGGGACGGAGAGGGCCGGGGCGTCAAAAGGTGGCCGCTGTCCCCCAGATGCAACCAAGGTCAAGGCCTCCTGTGCCTTCCGAGAGACCTTTTGGTGCAATATTTCGGCAGGTATGGGTGACACCTGGCTTGAGAGCAGTACATGTGAAAAGGATCTAGGAGTCTTGGTAGACCACAAACTTGACATGAGTCAACAGTGTGATGCAGCAGCTAAAAAAGCCAATGCAATTCTGGGCTGCATCAATAGGAGTATAGCATCTAGATCAAGGGAAGTAATAGTACCACTGTTAGTATCCAGACCTCACCTGGAATACTGTGTCCAGTTCTGGGCACCACAGTTCAAGAAGGATACTGACAAGCTGGAACGTGTCCAGAGGAGGGCAACCAAAATGGTCCAAGGCCTGGAAACGATGCCTTATGAGGAACGGCTTAGGGAGCTGGGTATGTTTAGCCTGGAGAAGAGAAGGTTAAGGGGTGATAGGATAGCCATGTTCAAATATATAAAAGGATGTCATATAGAGGAGGGAGAAAAGTTGTTTTCTGCTGCTCCTGAGAAGAGGACACGGAGCAATGGATTCAAACTACAAGAAAGAAGATTCCACCTAAACATTAGAAAGAACTTCCTGACAGTAAGAGCTGTCCGACAGTGGAATTTGCTGCCAAGGAGTGTGGTGGAGTCTCCTTCTTTGGAGGTCTTTAAGCAGAGGCTTGACAGCCACCTGTCAGGAATGCTTTGATGGTGTTTCCTGCTTGGCAGGGGGTTGGACTGGATGGCCCTTGTGGTCTCTTCCAACTCTATGATTCTATGACTCTATGATTCTAGGTCCAGAGGGAAGAGAGGAGCGGCAGCTGCTCAGGGTGTGAGTCTGACCTTCTTCTCTGCCTCGGGCGCAGGGACTGCGAAATCCCCTCTGCTGCTGAATGGCTAAAGATACACAAATCCCCTTGAGCTGGAAGCAGCCCACCAGCTTGGGATTCTTGGCTTGGCCTGCTGTTCCCTCCCACCCTCCGATCCTGCTCCGTCCTCGCAGTTCCAGGCAGACAGCAGAAGAGTGCAACCACCACAAGCCACGAGGCTCAATGCGCCTCTCATGGGCCACTGTGCGTGGCTGGGTGGCGCCACAACTTCTGCAGGCTCAGGAGATGGCGATGGGTTGAGCTAGCTCTGGTGGGATTTAAAAACGCTCGCTATATCATAGTGAGTGATTTTACTTTCTTGGGCTCCATGATCACTGCAGATGATGACAGCAGTTACGAAATTAGAAGACGCCTGCTTCTTGGGAGGAAAGCAATGACAAACCTAGACAGCATCTTAAAAAGCAGAGACATCACCTTGCCAACAAAGGTCCGTATAGTTAAAGCTATGGTTTTCCCAGTAGTGATGTATGGAAGTGAGAGCTGGACCTTAAAGAAGGCTGATCACCGAAGAATTGATGCTTTTGAATTATGGTGCTGGAGGAGACTCTTGAGAGTCCCATGGACTGCAAGAAGATCAAACCTATCCATTCTGAAGGAAATCAGCCCTGAGTGCTCTCTGGAAGGATAGATCCTGAAGCTGAGGCTCCAATACTTTGGCCACCTCATGAGAAGAGAAGACTCCCTGGAAAAGACCCTGGTGTTGGGAAAGATGGAGGGCACAAGGAGAAGGGGACGACAGAGGACCAGATGGTTGGACAGTGTTCTCGAAGCTACTAACATGAGTCTGACCAAATTGCGGGAGGCAGGGGAAGACTGGAGTGCCTGGCGTGCTCTCGTCCATAGTCGGACACGACTAAACGACTAAACAACAACAGCATATCATACCCTCCAACCTTTCTCCGATGAAAATAGGGACGTCCCGTTCCATAATGATATTTCTAGTGTTTATAACCCACACATCTTACCGGGTGGCCCCAGCCACTCTGGGCAGCTTCCAACATATATCAAAACATAACAAACCATTAAATGGAAAAAACCCGTCCCTATACAGGATTGCGTTCAGACAGCTCAGGAGTCAAATAACTATCCCCTCCAACGTTTCTCCAATGAAAACGTTGGGGACGTCCTAAGGAAAAGCGGGACATTCCGGGATCAAATCAGAAACCAGGACAGCTTATCTAAATCAGGGACGTCCCTGGAAAATAGGGACACTTGGAGGGTCGGCTATATATTTTGGGAAGTGTTCCATAACCAAATGGTGTGGTTCCTGAGATCAAGGAGCAGGTTTCTGTCGGTTTTTGGGTACAGTGGGATGCAATTTTGAATCGACAGCAGACGGAACCTTCTAAAAATGCACTGAGCAATGCTGGGTACAAGGCTGCTCGTGTGCGCATGGGAGAGAAATGTCTCCATCAATAGCTACGAGTCATGAAAACTCAAAAGTGGAACCTTCAGCTTCAGAGGCAGTCTATCTTTGAATCCTGGATTCTGGGGAGCAAGGGACACATGCAGGTGGTTCTTGCCTTCATGCTCTGCTTCTGCGCCTTCCCCAGAGGTATTTCATGGAGAGCAGGATCCTAGATTAGATAGGACTCTCTGGTCTGATCCAATAAGGCTCCTTTTGCCCCAATGCCTGCCCTTCTGGCTGCCTTGACAGAGGGGTGGGGTTGCCAGTGTCCCATTTTCTCTCTCCTTTTCTGCTCTGGCAGTAGTAGGAGGTGTGCAGAAAATCTGCTGGTGATTACGCTTTCCCCATCATTGAAAACAAACAGCCCTGGATTGTCTGCATGTTGGGTCATTGTCAAAGCCGATGGAGCGTTAATTCATTTTTTTTAATGTGGCAAACTGGAGACACAGGATCAAAGATGCCCTTTGTGCTTGCATGAGAGTGGCAGAAAATCTTCCCTGTGGGACAGAGGCCCTTTCCACACTGGGTTTTTTTTAATTGTGGGTGTAATTCTGAAGCAGGGACGCGGGTGGCGCTGTGGGTTAAACCACAGAGCCTAGGGCTTGCCGATCAGAAGGTCGGCGGTTCGAATCCCCGCGACGGGGTGAGCTCCCGTTGCTCGGTCCCAGCTCCTGCCCACCTAGCAGTTCGAAAGGACGTCAAAGTTCAAGTAGATAAATAGGTACCGCTCCGGCGGGAAGGTAAATGGCGTTTCCGTGCGCTGCTCTGGTTCGCCAGAAGCGGCTTTGTCATGCTGGCCACATGACCCGGAAGCTGTACACCGGCTCCCTCAGCCAGTAAAGCGAGATGAGCGCCGCAACCCCAGAGTCGTCCGCGACTGGACCAAACGGTCAGGGGTCCCTTTACCTTTACCTTTTAATTCTGAAGCATGTTCTTCATGCAGTTACTGCCGCATTCGTGGTAGGCATTATGGATTGTTGTTATTCTTATTTATTGCGTTTATATGCCGCCCTATACCCGGAGGTCTAAGCATATGTTGTGCTACCCCAGTGCTGCCACACATTTAGTAGAGGACCCTTAAGGTAAAGGTAAAGGACCCCTGGACGGTTAAGTCCAGTCAAAGGCGACTCTGGGGTTGCAGCGCTCATCTTGCATTCAGGCCGAGGGAGCCAGTGTTTGTCCACAGACAGCTTTCCGGGTCATGTGTCCAGCATGACTAAACCGCTTCTGGCCCAACGGGACACCCGAGCGCACAGAAATGCTGTTTACCTTCCCGCCGCAGCGGTACCTATTTATCTACTTGCACTGGTGTGCTTTCGAACTGCTAGGTTGGCAGGAGCAGGGACCGAGCAACGGGAGCTCACCCCATCGCGGGGATTCGAACTGCCGACCTTCTGATCGGCAAGCCCAAGAGAAGAAGAAGAAGAAGAGTTTGGATTTGATATCCCGCTTTATCACTACCCGAAGGAGTCTCAAAGCGGCTGACATTCTCCTTTCCCTTCCTCCCCCACAACAAACACTCTGTGAGGTGAGTGGGGCTGAGAGACTTCAAAGAAGTGGGACTAGCCCAAGGTCACCCAGCAGCTGCAGGTGGAGGAGCGGAGGTGCGAACCCGGTTCACCAGATTACGAGTCTACCACTCCTAACCACTACACCACACTGGCTCTCAGTGGTTTAGACCAGCGTTTCCCAACCGGTGTGCCGCGGCACACTAGTGTGCCGCGAGACACCGGCTGATGTGCTGCGGAAAAAGGGACCTGCAGCCCAGGGCTGCACAGGACCGTGGCGGCGGCGCTGCTGGAGCCCGGCGGCGAAGCGGAAGCCAGGGCGGCGCTGCTCCCTTGGCTGCTGCTGCAGCAGCAGCAACAGCAGCCTCGCGCGCGCCGCGCTACAGCTGATCCCAGAGGTAACTCTGGGTCAGGAGACCCGGCGCAGCCGGGTGGGGGAGGAGCGGTGTGCTGCGAGATTTTTTCATTGATTCAAGTGTGCCGTTGCCTAGATTAGGTTGGGAAACACTGGTTTAGACCACAACGTCACCCGCATCCCTATGGAGGACCCGCTATTCCCCTTCCGGAGCTACGATTCCCAAAGCCCCCTGGGAAGAGGGATGGTTTGTTAAACCACTCTTGGAGTAGGGGTGTCTCCGAACAACTCTCAGCACACTTAACAAACAACAGCTCCCAGGATATTCTTTGGGGCGAATCCATTGCTGTTTAAAGTGGCACCGCAGCACGCTAAGAAGGATGAAAAGGCGGCATTTTGGCTGGATCCAGGAAAGCTCTTTTTAGGGCGTGTGGCGGTCAGGCGAGCCAAACATGCCATGCTTTCCCTCCTGCCTCCCCCCCCCCCCCGAGTCTTTTGCAATCTCCTCCCCAAACAAACCCCATTCCATCCTCCTGGGTCACATCCTTGAGCTATTTATAAGCTGCTCCTTCTCTCCCTCCTTCTCCGCTTCCAGCTGTCCCTCTGCCAAAGCGGCGGCGATTGCATCTCTCCCTGAGCATCTCTTTGCTTCATCTTTCCGTCGCCATGTGAGGAAATCGCTTTCGAGATCCTCAGGGGCTATCTGTTTCCCCGAACACCAAACCTCAGAGACGGCCACGCTTGGGCCGCCGGTTGAGTCACCCGGTGGACGCCAAGGGCTGGGGTCACCTGACCCCCTCGCCGGGTCACCTGACCTCCCCACCAGTTGGCCACACGGTTTATTTTAAGGCATGTGCTCAGGCCTCTGGTGGCGCAGAGGGCCTTCTCGGAGAAACCTCTGAGTCATGCTACCTCTGCCCAGAGATGGCGTTGCTGTATAAGGGAAGCTCTTGCCCGCTATTAATATGACGGAGGCCAACGCCTTGGTGGGCCGGAGGCCATAGCAGGTGGGCTCGAAAATGCCACATTATTTCCCTGCTTCTTGCTCATCCAAAGGACCATCTGCCAGAGGTTAGCGAAGGCATGGAAATAAACGTGAGCGCATCTGCCTGCAGCGTGTGGGGTTGAAGTCACTCCAGACGGGCCTCTGCCAACCTGGTGCCCCCCCCCATTTTTGTTTTTGTTTTTGTTTTTTGTTTTTTTCAAAAAAAAATTATTCATTTTCTGATTTTAAAAACATAGAAAACAAAACAACAACACAACAAAACATATAATTATAAGTTTCTTAATCCTTACTTTAGTATTCATCTTAAATGGACTTCCCCAAAGTCCCTCCTTTCTGATTTTCATTTTATATCATCTCTGGCAATTTTCCTTATCAAAGTTCTTAACATATTAAAATAAAATATACCCAACCATTATCTTCTAACATTCCCAAATCATTTTTTCCTCACATAATCATACAAAAATAACAATAACACTAATCTTAATTTTTTATAATCCAATAATTAAATTTACACATTACTAATCTAACAATACCTTCCCTACTACCTACCTATTTTTGTTTTTGGACGGCAATGCCCACGGAACCAGGAGGACCAGACTTTCCGAAAGGAATAGAATAAGTTTTCGACATGTCTGGAAAGGGATTGCAATCGATGGACATCGCTTGTAGGGTTAAAATAAGTTTCGTAAGGAGTAATTTATGAATTATCGTGAATTAAGAATAGATGTATTGGAAATTGGAGTTTGTAGCAATAACCGTAGTAACGAAATGCATAATTAGAAAGAAAACCACCAGTCAAGGTTGAAGGAAGTCTCAGGCGGTGATATCCAAAAAATTCGAAATGATGCTTAAAAGGATGTTATGCTGGAAAATATGTGTAAAAACTAATAAAAAAATATTTATTAGACAATGCCCATCCAACCTCGGCCAGGGCGCTAGGTTTATTTTATTTTTGTTTATTGTGTCTATATCTCACCTTTTTCTCCAAGGAGCTCAAGGTGGTGGTGGGGGGCATGTTTCTCCCCCTCCTCATTTACTCCCCACAACAACCCTGTGAGGTAGGTCAGGCTACGAGGTGCAGCGGCTTGCCTAAGGTCTCGCCCAGTGGGGGAATTCGAACCCTGCTCTCACAGGTCATAGTGTGACACTCCAACCACTATACCACATTGGCTCTCTTTTCCCCCAATTACTTTTTTATTTGCATTTTCAAGTAACTGTTGATCTAGATTCTCTGGCTTTTCAGCAGCTGAGCCACACAGAGCCGGTCCTGTCGTTAGGCAAAGTGAGGCAGGGGGAGAGGCAGAAGGGAGGAGAGCGGTGGCAAAGTGCGGGTGTGAGCCATTATTATTATTATTATTATTATTATTATTATTGATTAGATTTATATGCTGCCCTTCATCAAAAGATCTCAGTGGGGTTCGCAAGATAAAAACACAAGATAAAAGCACACATAAATAGTTAAAACAGAAATTATGAAACAATAACACCCCCCCTAAAAAAACCACAGATTTTAAAGGCTGTAGATGTAGAACAGGCACGTCTAACAGGTAGATCACTGGACATCAGTGGTAGATCACTGGCAGATCACTGGCTCCCCCCAAAGTAGCTCAACCACTTTGCCCTGCACCCCCAAAAACGGGGCTCCCCTCCTCGCTAAAAAAAGACCGGAATTCCAATAAACATGACTTTCCTTCCTAAAAAAAAGCTCAACAACTTTGACCTGAACCCACCAAAAGGGGGTAGATCACTGCCAGTTTTTAAATCTGTGAGTAGATCATAGTCTCTTGGGATTTTGGCCACCCCTGATGTAGAATATTAATCAGGTCTGGTTGAAGAGGAATGTTTTCGCCTGGCGCCTAAAGAAATGTAATGATGGCACCAGGCGAGCCTCCCTGGGGAGAGCATTCCACAGACAGGGAGCCACTGCAGAAAAGGCCCCGTTCTCGTGTTGCCACCCTCTGGACCTCACACAGCGGAGGCGCACAAAGAAGGGCCTCAGATCATAGAATTGTAGAGTTGGCAGGTATACCAAGGGTCATCTAGTCCAACCCCCTGCAATGCAGGTGTCTTGGCTAAAGCAGATGGCCATCCAGCCTCTCATTTAAAACCCTCCTAGCTGCCCTGCTGCCCTTCCGGGGGGTCTATTCTTTCCCCTCTCTACCCCCCACAAAATAATTCGCTTTTCTCTCCCACCAGCGGAGCCAGTCACCTCCAGACTGAAAGCGCTGCGGCTGCAACGGGATGATTTCGAGATCCTCAAAGTGATTGGGCGGGGAGCCTTCAGCGAGGTGAGAAGGGCAGAAGCCGCACTGTGCTGGGGTTCTTTTTTTGGGGGGGGGGCTCTCTGCTACCAGGTGCCCTCGGTACCAGACGGACAGCGGGGCAAACTTTTCAATAGTCCAGGCGACAACAACGCTGAAATATCGGGCCCTTCTTGGTGACCCTAGGGCAGCCTCGGCCAACCTGGCGCCCTCCAGATATGTAGTACTATAACTCCCATCAGCCAGCCTGGCTAAGGCTGGCTTGGGTCAAAGTTCCAGCAGACACGGCTCCTCACGGCGCTACAATTCCCAGAGCGGTTTAACAATCTGTCCCTCTTCATGGGTCGCCCTGGGAACTGTAGCTCTGCAAAGGGAATAGAGCCCGCTTGACAATGCTCTGCACCCTCGGCAAACTAAAGTTCCCATAATTCTTTGGGGGAAGCCATGACTGTTTTTGAGTGGTTTCCCCAGATCGGCCAGGTATAAATAATAAATTAATACCGGTAATAATAATACAGTAATAATAATAAATGCGTGGGGCACAGGTGGCACTGTGGGTTAAACCACAGAGCCTAGGGCTTGCTGATCAGAAGGTCGTTGGTTCGAATCCCCGCGACGGGGTGAGCTCCCGTTGCTCGGTCTCTGCTGCTGCCAACCTAGCAGTTCGAAAACACATCAAAGTGCAAGTAGATAAATAGGTACCTCTCCGGCGGGAAGCTAAGCGGCCTTTCCGTGCGCTGCTCTGGTTCGCCAGAAGCGGCTTAGTCATGCTGGCCACATGACCCGGAAGCTGTACGCCGGCTCCCTCGGCCAGTAAAGCGAGATGAGCGCCGCAACCCCAGAGTCGTCCGCAACTGGACCTAATGGTCAGGGGTCCCTTTACCTTTAATAATAAATGCATGGTGCAACTGTGACCCGGGTGTGTCAGTCCAGCCCCTTCTTCAACACACAGACTCCCACCCCCTATTTTACCTGCACAGGTAGCGGTCGTGAAGCTGAAGAGGACATCCCAGGTGTACGCCATGAAGATAATGAATAAATGGGACATGTTGAAGCGGGTTGAGGTGGGTATGGCAGGCTGCACCCTCCAGGCCCTGTGGGTGGTTTGGCCTTTATAGGTCAACACCAGCTCTTTGGATTATACCAAGAAACGGAGAGGGGGGGCGGGCGGAATATCAGATGACTTGTCACAGACTGGTTGGACACAAAGGAATGGTGGGAGGAACCAGCTGGAGAACCACTGAGGGAAGAAGGCTCAGAGCCAGGGGAGAAGAGGGAGCAGACTGGGAGGAGGAGGTATCAGAAGCTGAAGAGGGGACAGGGCTTAGTGAGCAGGGAGAGTCTGTGGCAGAGAGCAGTCCAGAATCAGAGGCAGAAGAGGAGGCCAAGAGGCAGAGATGAGTCTGGCTGGGGAAGAATCACAGGTGTTTCCCACTCCTGCTGTAACAAGCTCCGCCCCCCTTTCCTCACAAAACCAGGAGAGAGATGAAAAGGGTGGAGGAGAGGTTGGGTGCATACAGACACAGTCTCTGATTGCTCGGGGGGAAACCCTGGAAAGGAGGCGATTTACACTTGCGGCCAAAATTGTGGAAATAAACCTTTTGGGAAAAGTGTATTTCCAGGGTTTGATGGCTCTTAACACCTGATTGGCTCTCTAAACACTCATGCTCATTGGCTACATTCAAATGAAAGAAAGCTACTGCATATCAACCTAAGCAAGTTGTGCTTCCTTGTTCCGGTTATTTGGCTATAACGTTTGATAAAATACAGATAATTGAACAAACTTTGTTGCATTACATTCTTCATTAAATTATCCTTCCATTGATATATAATTTTATGGTATTACTCCGAGAAGAAAATGGTGTTATGAGCCATCAAACCTCAGAAATACACTTTTTCGAAAAGGTTTACACAATTTCGGTCACTAGTGTAGGCAGTTGTGGGGAGGCAGGACTGATCCATAGGGTGAGACCTACCGTGAATGAGCCGCTATGCTCATTCGGCCTGACCCCTCCGACCAAGTCAGTGCAGATCATGTTCTTGCCAATAAGGAGTTAACTCCGACTTGCACAGTGTGATTTACTGCCGGTTCGCTCCTGGCCTGACCCACAGAAGTGCAGCACTTTTCACGGCAGGGATTATTTCAGTTCACATTGGGGTGTCGTTTTATACGGTTCTATGCTTAGCTACCCAGAGAAGATCTGCAATTAGGTGGTATAACAAATAATTTTGAACTGAATTGAGAAAATAAATCAGTCTCAATGCCTCACCCATCAAGGTTTCCTGCTTCCGAGAGGAGCGAGACGTGTTGGTCAACGGAGACAAGCGCTGGATTACGCAGCTGCACTTTGCTTTCCAAGACGAGAATTACCTGGTGAGTGATCATCATCGCTTATCTGTATACCGCCTTTCTATGGATAAAGCCACACTCAAGGCTGCTTACAACACGAAAATACTTACCAAAATACACCGCGAGCAGTACGTAAAAATGTTTTGAAACATGCACAACAAAATTAAGTAATCCCCACATAAGCCAGTAACAACAAAATTAGAATTTCCAGAATAATAATAATATTATAATAATTTATTATTTGTACCCCGCCCATCTGGCTGAGTCTCCCCAGCCACTCTGGCCGGCTCCCAATTGAGTGTTAAAAACAATACAGCATTAAATATGAAAAACTTCCCTAAACAGGGCTGCCTTCAGATGTCTTTTAAAAATAGGATAGCTGCTTATTTCCTTGACCTCTGATGGAAGGGCGTTCCACAGGGCAGGTGCCACCACCGAGAAGGCCCTCTGTCTGGTTCCCTGTAACCTCACTTCTCGCAATGGGGGAACCGCCAGAAGGCCCTCGGCGCTGGATCTCAGTGTCCAGGCTGAACGATGGGGGTGGAGATGCTCCTTCAGGTATACATATTTGCAAAACAAATAACCCAGCAATATCCCACCCCTATAGCCTGTAGGCATCCTGAACCCCAAACTGACAAAGGATTCTTCCATTGCAGGGAGTTGGGCTAGATGATCCTTGTGTTCCCCTCCAAGTCTATGTTTCTATGACTCACAACCAAAACAGTCCCTTGTGCAGCCTTAGCTTTTGTAGCTGGAGTCAGTCCGCTGGTCTGTCAGTCAGCCAGTCAGGGCTCCGCCCTCCCCAGTCAGGTGGAAGAGGCTAGCAAATCAGGGAGCAGGTCTTGCACGACTCACAGCCAATATGGGGCTGCTGAGTATGACATGTTCATAATAACCGAAGGAGATCCATCACTGGCAGGACACGGGAGCCAGGGCTCAGCCCCGGAATCTAGTTTCTCAACGAGGAAGTAGGGACAGAAGCAACGAAAGGAAGGGGAGATCTGGACATGCGCCGAGAGTGCCTTTCCTTCCTCACTGGATTATGTCAAGCCCACACAGGTCTCGGATTAAGAGCCTTCACTTCAAAAGGCAAGCCGTCCTCCGGTTTCTAAACGAAGCGCTGACGTTTGCCATCCCTTCTAGTTTGCTCCGGATGCCGGCTGACCGGCGGTATTCTGCCCCCAAATGACCACCATCGACAAATTTGTTCTCTCCGGAGTTTAGCCTTTTAGGGTGTTTGTTGGTGGGCATGCGAGTTAGCAAGGAGTCTGCGCTTTGTGGTTTGGGGATGACCTGGAGTCTGGAGCGAGTCGAGACATTTTGTTTTTTAATTCGGAGGGGAAAGGGAAGTGGTGATGGAGAGAAGAAGAAGAAGAAGAAGAAGAAGAAGAAGAAGAAGAAGAGGAAGAGGAAGAGGAAGAGGAAGAAGAAGAAGAAGAAGAGTTTGGATTTGATATCCCGCTTTTTCACTACCCAAAGGAGTCTCAAAGCGGCTCACATTCTCCTTTCCCTTCCTCCCCCACAACAAACACTCTGTGAGGTGAGTGGGGCTGAGAGACTTCAGAGAAGTGTGACTAGCCCAAGGTCACCCAGCAGCTGCATGTGGAGGAGCGGAGACGCGAACCTGGTTCACCAGATTACGAGTCCACCGCTCTTAACCACTACACCACACTGGCTCTCATACTGGGTGCAACATAAGCAGTCAAGTATAGCACTTCCTGTTTGCCCAGAGTGGACACACAGGGGGATGTTACTCCAGCCAGGAGGACTTCCTGTCACACCTGGTCTGGAGCATCCTCCCCCTGCGTGTGACCAGGTAGATGGGCGTGACAATGTGAGCCTCCATAAAAGGGCTGGTCACGCAGCCATCTTCCCTTCTTCTTCAATCTGTTCCATCTTGATGTATTTTGCCAGCAGCCCATGGGCTCATTTCCCTACATGGGATGAAGCCACTCTCGCCTCTGTAATTCCAAGCTAAAGTCTGCCTTCAGGGAACCTACTGTGAAGAAGAAGAAGAAGAGTTTGGATTTGATATCCCGCTTTATCACTACCCGAAGGAGTCTCAAAGCGGCTAACATTCTCCCTTCCCTTCCTCTCCCACAACAAACACTCTGTGAGGTGAGTGGGGCTGAGAGACTTCAGAGAAGTGTGACTAGCCCAAGGTCACCCAGCAGCTGCATGTGGAGGAGTGGGGAAGCGAACCCGGTTCACCAGATTACGAGTCTACCGCTCTTAACCACTGCACCACACTGGCCCCCTGTGCATAGCTGTCAACCCACCCTTTTTTTGGCGGGAAACTCCCTTATTCCAATGCCATTTCCCGCTGCTCTCCCAGATTGTTGATATCCCTTAAATTTCCCGGATTTCCAAGGAAGCAGCTCCTCTCCCTCCCTGCCGGCCAGGGAGGCTCCTCAGCTGCGTTGCTTGGCTGCCAATAAGGAGTCTGAGACCGACTGGGGGCGGAGCTTGCATGCCTTGTGCAGCCAGACCCTCAGGCCCAACCAGACAGACAGCCTGCCTGCCGTCTACGCGCTCGCTCTTTCGCTCACCCGTTCGTGCGCAGCCTCTGGAGCGCAGGGTGGCGAGGCTACTTGGTGCCATTGCACTGCCCTCGTGGCATCCCTTATTTTCAAATCCGAAAGTTGACAGCTATGCCCCTGTGGGGGCTTCTTCGCTTTCGCCGTGAGCTGTGAGGCAAAGAAGCTTTTCGCAGACTGAAGGCTCATCAAATGCATCATCTTATCCTCACGAAGGCCAACCCGATGCCCCATATGGGGAACCCACAAGGAAGACCTGAGCACAACAGCCTTCTCCTCGGAAAATTATCTTCAGAGGCATATTTTGCCCCCCTCGGTGGAGGCAGTAGTTTCAGTTTAATAATAATAATAATTTATTATTTGTACCCCGCCCATCTGGCTGGGTCCCCCCAGCCACTCTGGGCGGCTTCCAACAAACATTAAAATACATAAAAAAGTTTAGTAAAACTGTAGCTTGCCCTGAGCTTTCAGGATGCAAAGGTAAGGAGAACGGCATATTCTACAAGTGAAGAACAGAGCCCTTCAAATTCGCAAGGTGGCCTTCGCTAAGTCGGTATAGTTAGCGTTCACCTCAGCTTCTCCATCTGCAGTATGGGGATAATAATGATACTATCTTGCCTTGCAGGGTTGTTTAAAGACAGCTGGGGAAAATAGCAGTATATAAAATAAAATAATAATAATAACTAGGTTTGGACAGAACTTCCTCACTGACTCCAGGTGTGGCCATCAGTTTGACACAGAGTGTAAGCACCAGCCCTCTCTCCAGAGTTTTTTCGGGCTTCATAGAATCATAGAGCTGGAAGGGACCCTGAGGCTCATCTAGCCCACCCCCTGCAATGCAGGAATATGCAGCTGCCCCGTACGGGGATCGAACCTGCAACCTTGGCGTTATCAGCACTGCACGCTCTAACCAACTGAGCTATCCTGAGATTCAAAACCCTGGACTCAGCTACATTAGTAAAAAATAAAACGTTATAAATGTGTTATAACACTGTGACACCAGGTGGCGCTGTAGAGCTAAAATCGGAACTCTATGAAATTTTCCATTGTGGGCTTTAAAATGGGTTTTTCCCCCAGAGCATTTTTTTATAATTTTGTAGATGCAGCCCCTGTCTCTGGTTGTGGCAACTTGTGAGGGGAAATGTTGTGGGTTGAAGGGTGCAGGGAGGCAGAACACTTTGAGTTTTCGGGGCCCCGAACAGCAGTTGGCGTTGCGATAAATGATACCCCCGTCTTCACCAACCTGGCGCCCTCTGGCTGTTTTGGACTTCAATTCCCATCAGCCAGAGGTTGTCAGGTTGGAAAACACTGGTCTATGAGAACATGGTTGCCTAAAAAGGAGGAACTGGTGCTGTTTCTTAACCTTTCTCAACTCCATCCATCTGTAGTATCTGGTGATGGACTACTATGTTGGGGGCGACCTCTTGACGCTGCTGAGCAAATTTGGGGACCGCATCCCGATGGAGATGGCTCGCTTCTACCTGGCCGAGATGGTGATGGCCATAGACTCAATACACCGGATAGGTTATGTACACAGGTAGGTGGAGCAGGCAGGTGGGGGTCTCGTGGAGGGAAGGGCCAAGAAATAGCACTCTAGGCTAGTCCCAGGGAAACTCCGGCCTGGGGTCTGAATGTGGCCCTCTAGCCCTCTTTACGTGGCCCTCAGGACTCTCCCTGAGAGCTGCACCCAGAAAGCTTTTGACTAGCTAGACTGGTGTTTGCCAAAGTGGGCGATACCGTCCTCTGGGGGGTGCTGGAACGATCCAGGGGCCAGTCATAGTCTCAGGTGCAGTGGGGGGGGTGAATAAAAATAAGGAGGCAGTGGAAACATAAAGGAAGAAAAGGAGAGAAGAAAAAATTGAAAAACGATTTCATCTATTGTGTAATGATACTTCTTTTTCTTTGGCGATCATTCGTAGCTGATTAAGCTTGTCTTTCATGAACACGGTTTTAACAGTAAGTCCGTAAGTGACTGTGGAGACCAATTCTGGATCCACACGTCCTTCCACAGTGGGGACATTGGTTTCCAGGCGGGAGTTGATCACGGTGTGGGTTTGCCAAGCATGCCTTCCTCTTAGCACGATTCTCCCTTGCGTCCTGAGTTCGAGTGTCTTCAAAGCCCATGACCTTTGGTAAAGGCTGTTCTCCAACTGGAGCGCTCGCAGGCCAGTGTTTCCCAGTTGTCGGTGTTTACACTACATTTAATTTCGTAATTAAATAATTTTGTGACAATAAAAGATATTCTACTAGTTGAAGTTAGCCCGTTAGAAAACGGGCCCTAGAGGAGGAGGAGGCAGAGCCCCAGGACGGGCGCGTGTGCGCAGGAGCGCTAAAAGAAGCGGCTAGGGAGGGGAGGGGGCCGGGGCTTGGGAGCGCGCGCGCGCCTGCGTGCAGCAGCAGCAGCAGCCTCAGCCTGAGCGTCAGCCGTCGCTCTGAGGCGGCGCGAGCTCGCGCAGTCGCCGTTTTGGCTGCGCTCCTGGGGGCCCGCGAGACTACGGCGCTACGGTTCCGGGTAGCAAGCCGTAGGGGCAGCGGGGCTCGTGCGGGCGGAAGAGGCTCGCGCCAGGCTGTGCGGAGAGGGGCCGTTGTCCGACTCGCCCCTCAAGCGCGCACGGCCTCCTCCGCCGCCGCTCTCTGGGGCTGCCGGGTGTGTGTGTGAGTGGGTCGGCGGGCGGGCGGGCGAGGGCGGGACCACAGACACGCCCCCCTCTCCCGTTGTCCAATTCCTGCGTCCGTCCGTCTGGGACATGCGCAGTGGAAATTTCCACTGACACACGGGCGGCGGACGCAGGGACATAGCAAGATTATTATATAGGATTCTATTCTATTCTATTTTCTAGCTTTCCCTTGAGAGAGTCTTTAAACCTCTTTTGTTGACCACCGGCATTATGCTTTCCATTTTTCAAGACATTATAGGTAGAAATATAGATACGTAAAAGAAGGCAGATTTGTCACGGCTCAAAGAAGGTAGATTTCCAAGGGGGCGGGGTTGAGTAATTTTGGGGGGAACCTCTGGGCTAGATTATGCCCTCGATCTCTGATCATGCATCTTGCTTAGAAGGTTTGAATAGAAGGAGTGAATGCGCCCATTCACTCATCTTCTCTCTCTCTCCTCCCCCCAGCCCAATCAGTCACCCTAATTCCCAGCTCTGCGCTCCAGAATGGGCAGAACTCGAACCCGACACTGGGGCTTTCTCCTTGGAGTTCCACACTGATTTGCCCCCAGCTCCTCAAACCCCCAAAACCCTTCTCCTTTGCCCATCACAGTGTTCGAAGAAGCAGAATATTGGAGGCAGAGTGGGGGGGGGGAGAGATCAACCCCCTCCCACTTTTTTGCTTTTGCCTCGAATCTCTGGGCTAATCCTCTGCCAGGCTCCCCCCACCCACCCTTCTTCTATGGGGTCAGGAGGGGTTGTGGGGTAGGGAGGACCAGGCGAGAATTCCAGAGTCTTTGTGACTCGCCTGCCTCCCCACCCCCAGCTGCTGGGTCCATGAGGCTGGCCGGCGCTCTCCTCGCACACAGAGCACCTCCCTGAGCCAAAACAGCCCTAAATGTTGTCCTAGATTCATAATCGCCTAATTCATCTCAGGCTGTGCAAGACAAGCTGGGCTTCCTTCCAAACCACATGAGCTTCCGACGCTTGGGAATGCAGAGGGGTGGGGGCAGAGCAAGGGAGGGGGGCTGGGGGGGTATTGAGGGCGGAGTGGCTTTCAAAGGAGGAATCCCCCAAGCAACATCCGCTACGGAAACCCTGACAGGGGCTTCTAGAGACCTGGTTAGAACGGAGAATGCCCCACACTGTGGACAGGGTCTTTTCAGTGGTGACCTCCAGAACTCCCTCCCCAGGAATTCCCTGTGCCTCCACTTTGTCCGTTTTGGGGAGATATCTCGAGATGCTTTTCTTCTTTGGAATCCCGGTCTTCGTTTTATTCATTCATTATGCCACTGCTCATGTTTTTGGGGAGGGGTGGTGGTCAGGCAAGCTCTCCTCCCCCCCCCCGACCCCCAAAGAACCGCGGCCAGTCATGTTACCTCCTGTGTGCCTTTCCTCTCACCTAAATACCCCAAATGTTGCTGATAAAACAAAGCAGTACCGGTAGGTCTTAATTTGGGTCCCAGCTCTGGAGAGAAATGCCCTGTGGAGCATTGGATGGCATTGCCTCTGAGCATATGTAGAGCTTGCTTCCTTTGCTGTTCAGTAACCATGAGCAGTGCCGTATAGTTAAAGCTATGGTTTTCCCAGTAGTGATGTATGGAAGTGAGAGCTGGACCATCAAGAAGGCTGATCGCCGAAGAATGGATGCTTTTGAATTCTGGTGCTGGAGGAGACTCTTGAGAGTCCCATGGACTGCAAGAAGATCAAACCTCTCCATTCTGAAGGAAATCAGCCCTGAGTGCTCACTAGAAGGACAGATCCTGAAGTTGAGGCTCCAATACTTTGGCCACCTCATGAGAAGAGAAGACTCCCTGGAAAAGACCCTGATGTTGGGAAAGATGGAGGGCACAAGGAGAAGGGGACGACAGAGGACGAGGTGGTTGGACAGTGTTCTCGAAGCCACCAACATGAGTCTGACCAAACTGCGGGAGGCAGTGGAAGACAGGAGTGCCTGGCGTGCTCTGGTCCAGGGGGTCACGAAGAGGCGGACACGACTAAACAACTAAACAACAACAAACCATGAGCAGCTATCTGACTGCCTTTGAGGAGGGACTGAGCCCCTCTCTACTTCCGCAGGACTGCTCATTTCAGTTTCCCGGTCTCCAGACTTTCTCACTTATCTCTTTTCACTCCCCAACAGAGACATCAAACCTGACAACATCCTCCTGGACCGATGTGGACATATCCGGCTGGGGGACTTTGGCTCCTGCCTCAAGCTCTGCAAAGACGGGACGGTGAGACTTGAATTGGAGGTGGGGGTGATTAGGGACAGGGAACCAGGCACAGGGCCTTCTTGGTAGTGGCACCCGCCCTGTGGAACATGTCAAACAGATGAACAGCTGGACAACTTTTTGAAGACATCTGAAGGCAGCCCTGTATAAGGAAGTTGTTAACGTTTGATGTGTGTTGTGTTTTTATTATGTTGAAAGCTGCCCAGTGTGACTTGGGCAACCAATCAGCTGGGTGGTGTGTTGTTGCTGTTGTTGTTGTATTGTTGTTGTTGTTGTTGTTGTTGTTGTTGTTCAGCCTGCCTTTAGAGGCAAACTGACATAATTAATTTTCCCTTTCTGAAACAATACTAAAACTCCGAAATTTACACTTCTTTGAATTTTTCAGGGCAGTTCTCCAGCCAATAATAATAATAATAATAATTTATTTATACCCCTCCAATCTGGCTGGGTTTCCCCAGCCACTCTGGGCGGCTTCCAACAAAATATTAAAAACACAATAAAACATCAAACATTAAAAACTTCCCTAAGCAGGGCTGCTTTCAGATGTCTTCTAAAAGTCAGATAGTTGTTTATTTCCTTGACATCTGACGGGAGGGCATTCCACAGGGCGGGCGCCACTACCGAGAAGGCCCTCTACCTGGTTCCCTGTAACCTCACTTCTCGCAGGGAGGGAACCACCAGAAGGCCCTCGGAGCTGGACCTCAGTGTCCGGGTTGGACGATGGGGGTGGAGACGCTCCTTCAGGTATACTAGGCCTTTGAGGCTGTTTAGGGCTTTAGAGGTCAGCACCAACACTTTGAATTGTGCTCCGAAACGTACTGGGAGCCAATGTAGATCTCTCAGGACCGGTGTTACATGGTCTCGGCGGTTGCTCCCACCAGGAACAACCAAATAGGTGCTGCCCCTACTCCAGCAAAAAAACAAAACAAAAAAACCCAGCACACAAATCCGTGTTGTGTGTGTGGCAGGTCTGCTCAACGATAGCCGTGGGCACCCCAGATTACCTCTCCCCCGAGATCCTGCAAGCGGTGGAAGACGGAGCTCACTCCTACGGCACAGAGTGCGACTGGTGGTCCCTCGGGGTCTTCGCCTACGAGATGTTCTTCGGCCACACTCCTTTCTTTGCCGACTCCGTGGTGGAGACGTACGGAAAGATAATCCATTTCGAAGTAAGCGAGGGGCGGGGACTTCAGGGCGGGGTCTGCGTGGGCTTTGCCTCTCCCGGTGGAGAATCGGGGCTAAGATCTCTCCCTTGGCCTTGCCTTCCCGAAGGAGCACTTCCGCTTCCCTCCGTCGGTTCCCGGGGTCCCTCCCGAAGCTCTGGCCTTGATCGAAGGGCTCATCTGCCCCCGGGAGATGCGGCTGGGGCGCAACGGGGTCCGGGACTTCCAGGAACACCCCTTCTTTGTGGGCGTAGACTGGGATTCGCTGCGGGACTGTGTGCCGTCGTTCGTGCCCGAATTTGCCAACGCCACAGACACCTGCAACTTCGACGTGGTGGATGACTGTCTCACTGACATGGTGAGCGGGGGAGGGGTACGTGACTTTTTATTTGTCCCCCTCTACTCCTGATTCCTCTCCCCCACCCCCGGTGCCAATTCATCTGAGAAACACCGTTTAGGTAATTGTGGACTCCGGGGATGAGATGGCTTTACAGAGTTGTGCCTTCCTCATCCCGCTCTTTGGACAATAATTTCCATTGCTTCGCACGTTTCAAAATGTGTTGAGCCAGCCCTACTGGGTATGGGGCAGTGGGGGGGGGGGTTCATGTTCCTTCTCCTAGGTGGGGCCCCAGGGAACTGCCCCAGAGTCCTGCCCTGACTGTGGCAGTTTACAACAGCAAAAACACAATCTTCACAGACTTTGCTGAGTCTCAGGCCTAATGAACACAGAAGCTCATCCCCAGTAGGTCTTACCCCTTGAATCAGTTGCCGAGACTCAAAGTAGGCTTGCCATATGTCTGGGAAAATCCGTACGTATGGCAACCCATGCTGGCAGTGTCGTTTTTCCCGCTTTTCCTGAAAAATCGCTCCAAAACGTGATTTTTTTGTGACAGGTAGGTAGCCGTGTTGGTAGGTCTGCTGTAGTCGAAACAAAATAAAAAAATTCCTTCCAGTAGCACCTTAGAGACCAACTAAGTTTTTTCTTGGTATGAGCTTTCGTTAGAAACTGGTTAGAACTGACCCCCCACCCACCCACCCACCCTCTGTGTGCTTGTGTCTCCCTTTTCCTAGGAAACCTTGTCGGATGTGATGGAGAGCTCTCCGCTTGGAGTTCACCTGCCCTTCGTGGGGTATTCGTATACCTACACGGCAGCAGCGAAGTAAGATGCCTTTGGGGGTGCCAGGGGGGCGCTTGGGTTGGGAACCCCAAGGCTGGTGTCAGAAGCCAGTTGCAGGCCCTGGAATTGAGGTAGCCGGACACCAGGGAAGGAGAGGGGTCCTGTCACCTGTGCAGAAGGTGGCAGGGGTACACCTAGGCAGAATCTAGACCTATATAGAAAAAAAAACCACTGTGAAAATGCTTTTTTAAAAAGCGTTTAAAAATATATATTGAATTTTGCATTAGCTCCCCACCGCCATCTGGTGTCACGTTTGTGTAATGCGCTTTAAACATACTTAAGACGTTATCTTTGCAGCCGCGTAGCTGGGTCCCTGGTCCCAGAAAGCAAGTTGACCCCTGGGCAAAACAGTCTTGCGGCGACGCGGAGACCCTGCAAAAGGTTCACGAGGAGTGTGGGCGGAGAGCCAGTGCGGTGTAGTGCCTAGACCAGGGGTGGGCAACCTAAGGCCCGTGGGCCGGATGCAGCCCAATCACCTTCTAAATCTGGCCTGCGGACGGTCCGGGAATCAGCGTATTTTTACATTAGTAGAATGTGTCCCTTTATGTAAAATGCATCTCTGGGTTATTTGTGGGGCCTGCCTGGTGTTTTTACATGAGTAGAATGTGTGCTTTTATTTAAAATGTATCTCTGGGTTATTTATGGGCAGGGTGGATTTGATTTAAATCAAATTGATTTAAATCACGATTTAAATCACGATTTAAATCACTAGTCAGTAAGGCTTGATTTAAATCACTAGTCAGTAAGACTTGATTTAAATATTTTTTTTTTTACAGAAAGACTCATTCTTGCTGGTATAATCTTAATATTTACAACCATATGAAGGTTTCATTTTTGGAATAATAAATTTTCAGAGTAGTTTTTACAGTTATTTCAAAAATTACTGATTTGGTTATACTACTAGAAATAGATAGACAGATAATTATGAAATTATGGTGAGGTTTAATAAGTTAACTGTTTATATTTGGACAACTTTTCTGCTGTACTTTATTGGAAGGAGAAAAATAATCATTTCCTTAATAACCATTTAAACAATTTATTTAACTAAAACAATAACATGATAGCATATGTATCCATGTTTGTTAACTGATGTGGTTAAACATTTTTTTAAAAAAAACTTAGAGTTTTAGCACACTTGATAAACTTAAAACAAATCCTTATTTCCTGATGAATAGCCTTTGGACTACAATGTAACTTAAATAGAAGACTATATTTAGAAAGATTTTTCCTCCAAAAGCATTTTATTTTAAAAATCCAATTTAAATAAAAAAAATCCGATTTAAATTAAAAAAAAATCCGATTTAAATAAAAAAAATCTGATTTTTTTATTTTTTTTAAAAAGTCGTTGATTTTTATCTACCCTGTTTATGGGGCATAGGAATTCGTTCATTATTTTTTTTCAAAATATAGTCCGGCCCGCCACATGGTCTGAGGGACGGTGGACCGGCCCACGGCTAAAAAAGGTTGCTGACCCCTGGCCTAGAGGGTCGGACTAAGAGGCCGGGGTTCAAATTCCCCCACTCGGCCATGAAGCTGGCTGGGTGGCCTTGCACCAATCGCTGCCTCTCAGCTTAGCCTACCTCACAGGGTTGTTGTGGTAAATGGATTCGGAGGAGGAAAGGACCATGTTTGTGCTTCCTTGAGCCCCTTGGAGGAAAAAAAAGGCAGGGTGTGGACGCAATAAACAGAGGCTAAATAACTTCAACCTTGTGCGGCCCACTCATTGTGCCTCCCGATTTTCCTGGACATTGTTGTGATTTCCGCCCGGACACTGCTTCCGACTGCAGTATTCCGGCTACGTCCGGGAAATTCCAGACCTATGGCAAGCCTTCTCCCAGGCCCAGCCCTTGGAAGCATTTCCGGGTAGGGCTGTGGGAGGCTCCTTGACCATAGCTGTCAACTTTCGGATTTGAAAATAAGGGATGCCGCGAGGGCGGTGCAATGGCACCAAGTAGCCTCGCCACCCTGCGCTCCAGAGGCTGCGCGTGAACGGGTGAGCGAAAGAGCGAGCGCGTAGACGGCAGGCAGGCTGTCTGTCTGGTTGGGCGTGAGGGTCTGGCTGCACAAGGCATGCAAGCTCCGCCCCCAGTCGGTCTCAGACTCCTTATTGGCAGCCGAGCAACGCAGCTGAGGAGGGAGAGGAGCTGCTTCCTTTGACATCCGGGGAATTTAAGGGATATCAACAATCCGGGATAGCAGCGGGAAACGTCATTGGAATAAGGGAGTATCCTGCAAAAAAAGGGAGGGTTGACAGCTATGTCCTTGACTGAAACCAAGGAGCTGCTGGCCCGTGCATACAACACTGTTCCTATTTAAATCAGACCTTGTTCCAGGAACTTGAGGACCGAAACCTTACTTGGCTTTCTACTGCGGTGGGCTTTAGAGGGCGCCAGAAAGCAGTAGGCTGGGTGCGGATGCTGTTTGTTTGCTGCCAGGATGGGGTCCGTGAGGCTCTCCCTTTCTCTCAGACAGAATGAGCCAGAAGAAAGAGGCCGCGGGGACGTCAGCATGGAGGTCGACGGCAGCCAGAGGACTTTGCCCCCAGAACAGACCCCCAAGCAAACCCCGGAGGAGCTGGTAGGTTGGGGGAGCAACCGGAGCCAGGATAGGGCGGTGGAGAGCCTGACCTGGCATCAGAGGCATAGGAAGGTCAGGTGGTACCCGGTGTGGAAAATTTCTGGTCACCCCCCCACACACACACATTGATTATTTTGTTATTTTATTTTTTTGCCTGCAAAAATGGTTTTACGTTATTTCATATTTTCTTACAAAGGAATAATAAATAATATAATATAATATAATATAATATAATATAATATAATATAATATAATATAATATAATATAATATAATATAATATAATATAATATAATATAATAAACTTTTATTTATATCCTGCCCCCCCCCGGCCAAAGTCGTGCTCAGGGCGGCTGTCATCAGATACATAACATTGGTATAAAATCAAACAATAATTAAATTACCTCCTAAAAACATGTCAAAAATCAAATTAAAGTCTAATTGGCTTTCCGCAGTGTTCGGGTTGGGAACAGAAAGTGCTCCACTGAATTGAAATTTCAGCCTTCACAACATAGGAAAACGGCCAAGTAAACAGCTATTTTCATGGAGGAGGGTCAAGATATTAACTGATATGCATGAAATTTCATATATAGCTATATGATCCCTAGTGTAGTAAGATAAGACCTTTGGAGCAGGCATTATTTTAAAAACAACAACACGTTTTTAATGAACCACCTTAGTAGGGCAGTAATTGTTCCTTGATAATTTGTCACCCCCCTCCATGATGGAACCCACTTCCTACGCCCCTGCCTGGCATCCCAGAGGCACCTCAGTGTCCAAGGCTGAACAGACACCTCTGTCTTGCTCCCTACCAGGCATGCAAACTCCCGGATGGGCAGAAGGTCGACGTGGCCACTTTCCTAGAGTTGCAGTCGGCTCTTGAGGAGGAGTTGAGGAGCAGGGAGATGCTGTGTCAAGAGCTCAGCATGGTCAAAGTGGCCAACCAGACCTTTGCCAGGTGAGGGTTATGGGATGGGGGGGGCTGCGACGGGCATCTTTCTTCCAGGGCAAGTGGCCTCTCTCCGATGGCCGGCTCCGACTGTGACCCAAACACAGCAGGGGAAGCCGTAAGGGTGACTTGAGAAGTCACAGCTTCAGAAGGAACCCAAGGGCCATTGTTGTGCCACAATGTAGAGAGGAGGCACGGGGTAGCAGATTGTCTCAGGGTGTTTCACACAACAACAACAACAACAACAATAACAATGGCCTCGGTCCTGTATACCAGAAGGAGCGTCTCCAACCCCACCATTCAGCCCGGACACAGGTCCAGCGCCGAGGGCCGAAAGATACTAAAATGATTAGCTACGAGGGCATGTGGCCTTTAAAATAAGGTTACCAGAAGTCCCCGTTTCCTGGGGACAGTCCCCGGACTTATAAATCAGCCCCCTGGCAAAATCCATCTATTTAGTAGGAAGTTGAAAAGTGTCCCCGGATTCATTGAAAAAAAAATCTGGTAACCTTACTTTAAAAACAAACCTAGTTTAGTTGTTCTTAGCCGCTTTTCAGTGGGCTTTCTTTCTTTTTAATTGTTCTGTTTTACTGCTTTGTGTCTGCCACTCCTGGGCTCCGCTGGCAGGAAGGTCGGCGCAGAGCTTTAATAAAGTTAAATAACGCGAGTCGCTTCAGGGTAAGAACAGCAGTAAAACTTACATCTGGAAACAGTGTGGAGAAGATCAGGTACGGAATAACTAGAATATGCAGCATTCATTGGGAAACCGGGGAAACCATGGAGGAAGAAGGGAGATCCCAAAGTTACTGGATTATTTGATAGGAATTTCGAACGTGTTGTAAATTCGTTCAAGTTGGATGTTTGTTAACAATTGCCTTTCTCCGTAACCCCTTGATCGATTCCGTTCAAATTTGGACACAACGTTCCATGCCCATATGGGAGTGACCATATGTACTTACATTGCACAAATACCACACCTTTCCCAGGTAAAAATGTGATTTTGTGCAAAAAATAGCGCCCTCCAGTGGACGTTAAACAGCACAGCACAAGGACAAAGAACCTCATAGACTAAAATAGTAGTAATAAACAGCTGTAGAAAAGAAGACAAAAACAGGAGGGGAAAAACAGAGAACACATAGACTGAACTTCAATGAGATGAGGTGTAAGTAAAGATACGCTTTCTCTTTCATACTGTATCTTACTTCACATTCACCAAATCAGCCACAGCAAGGCGTGGCCGGGTCAGCTAGTATAAAGTAATAACAACATTAAATAACGAGTAGATCAGTCCTTCTCCCAGGCTTCCCACTTTCCTCGCATCAAATACCGATTGTCTCGCCTTTTCCTGCCCAGCCAACTCAAGGAAGCCGAGAGCCGCAACTTGGAACTGGAAGCTCAGATCAAACGCCTGGAGGAGCAGATCGAAGGGATGAGGCCAGTGGCCGAGGAAGGCAAGTTTCACCGGAGCCCCTTCCCCCCCTCCCTGCCTGCAGCCCCTCGCCCAGCTTGCGTTCCTGGCAGACTCCGCTCTGCGCTGCGACCCCTGAGCTTGCTGACCACCATAGCTGTCAACTTTCGGATTTGAAAATAAGGGATGCCGCAAGGGCGGTGCAATGGCACCAAGTAGCCTCGCCACCCTGCGCTCCAGAGGCTGCGCGCGAACGGGTGAGCGAAAGAGCGAGCGCGTAGACGGCAGGCAGGCAGGCTGTCTGTCTGGTTGGGCGTGAGGGTCTGGCTGCACAAGGCATGCAAGCTCCGCCCCCAGTTGGTCTCAGACTCCTTATTGGCAGCCAAGCAACGCAGCTGAGGAGCCTCCCTGGCCGGCAGGGAGGGAGAGGAGCTGCTTCCTTGGAAATCCGGGAAATTTAAGGGATATCAACAATCCGGGATAGCAGTGGGAAACGGCATTGGAATAAGGGAGTTTCCTGCCAAAAAAAGGGAGGGTTGACAGCTATGCTGACCACCCGCTTTGGTTTCAGCTCTTAAACCCCCTTCCCTTCCATGGTTTGGAAGAAGGACGTGCCCCAAGCCCAGCGCTGCGCCCAGAAGCAAGCCAGGGAGCTCGGTCCCGGCCCCACGCACGGACTGAGTGCCTTCCGGGGGCTTTGGACTACAGCTCCCACCATCCGCAGCCAGCATGGCCAACAGTCGGGGATGATGGGAGTCACGGTTCAAAACGTCCGGAGGGAACCGGATTGGTGACAGCTGGCAGTTGAAAGGAGGTGCGCACGAGAGAGAGAGAGAAATAGTTTTTACACACCACACATTGAAAGTACTGTGGTACCACTTTAAACAGTCATGGCTTCCCCCAGAGGATTCTGGGAGCTGTGGCTTGTTCAGGGCGCTGCTAGACCTGTTGTTGTTTTTATTTTGATTACGTATTTTGTGGTTTTTATATTATTATTTTGTTCTGTGAACCGCCTTGAGACCTCTAGGCTATAGGGCGGTATATAAATTAAATTAATAATAATAATAATAATAATAATAATAATAGACCTATTTTCCTCCAAGAGCTACAATTTCCAGAGTAGTTTATCCATCTATCCCTCCTTCACAGGGAACCATAACTCTGGGAGTGGCAGGAATATGGAGGTTTCCTAACAACGCTCAGCAACAAACTACAGTTGCCAGGATTCCTTTGGGGGGAAGTTGTTGCCAGCATATACCCCGCCTGGGGCAGTTAGTAAGACTGCCCCAAAGCCAGAGCACAGCCGTGTGCGCACATCCCCGGCTACAGAGAGTCCGGTGGCGCAGTCATATGTGATTGTTCCCAGCTTGAAGAACAACACACACAAGCCATTATTAAGGCTAGAGCTATTTATTGTATTAATAGTGCAGAGAAATTCCCTGCTGCCAGCTCATTAGGCAGAGCTGCCATAAAGACATCTTTCCAGCTCGAGGGTTAGCTAGAAGAGTATAGCCCAAAGACTAGAATTACAACAGTACAGTAAAACATAAACATTCCATGTAGGGAAAGATAAGGCTGCTTTCTCACGGCTTGGTGAGACAGGCAAAAGTGAAACCATTCTCGCTGCAGCTGCGTGCCGCTCGGCTTGGACAAAAATCATAACAGTTGTGACTGTTTATAAAGTGGTCTCTTGGCTCTTTGGATGTATGGTGCGTACTCAGAGCAAACCCATTGGCCACTTGAGCCCACTGATTCTGAGCCTATGTGCACATGAGCTACTTAAAACGCAGTGGGAGCCACCCCCACCCCCACCCCCTGCCTTTCCAGAGAGGAGCCGCATTTCCAGAGAGATGACTGGGCTGTCTTTGCCTGATGTTCATCGCCAGATCCACCAGCAGGCTGAATCCTTGGATCTATAGGCCCAGCTGACTAGGTTTGGGGTGAGGAGGGAGCCTCTATGCCCCCGTCCCCATCCCCATCTAGCAGTAGCCTAGAATGGAAGGGCCTAACTTAGAAAGCTGGAGGGGAACCATTGCTGAAATATACGCAGAGTCCTGTAGTGTTTTCATGCTCTTTATTGCAGCTTGTAAAACAGTGAACAGTGACTAAAAACTTTTCCCCAAAACATCTGCTATATATACACAATGGGCCCCACCTGATTGGTTAATTACGGGCTGCTCCTGTAGGCCAATCAAGTTGCGGATTCACTTAATCCAGGACTCTGATTGGCTGCTCCTGTAGGCCAATCTGGTTGCTGATTCACTTCATACAGGAGCCTGATTGGCTGCTCCTGTAAGCCACTCTGGTTGCTGATTCACTTCATACAGGAGCCTGATTGGCTGCTCCTGTAGGCCAATCAGTTCAGTACATAACAATTGCCTTCCCTGGAGGTTCTCTGTCGTTGACACTCTGAGCCCTGTTCCTTTCACTTCCCCTTCTGGGTTCCTGGGCTGGTGCTCTAACCCTTGAAAATTCTCCCTCGCGGGCTCCACCTCCACCCCGCCTCTCGCCCATCAGAGGGGCGGGTGCACGACTGGTCAGTTTGAGCTCTGTTAATGGCTACCAGCATGCCCTCCAAGTCTCCGTTTGTGCTCCTGCATAAGTCATGAGACACATGCAAGGCCACGGAGCCCTAAATACACTATTTTTTTCCGGAGCTGTGCTCTCACACAATGGCATGGTACCCAAAAAACATGTGCGAGATTGCGGCCCCTTAGAAAAGCACAAGGTCTCAGCGCAAAATCACGTGACGTCACAACACCCAAAATGGCCACTGTGCTCTTGCAGGGGGTAATGAGATGTGCCGTTTTTTCTGGGACACTTGCAGGGTATGTTCTATGCTCTGCCTCCACTGTTAAGTCTCAAGTGGGGAAGAGTTGTTCTTGAGAGCCAGCGTGGTGTAGTGGTTAAGAGCGGTAGACTCGTAATCTGGGGAACCGGGTTCGCTTCCCTGCTCCTCCACATGCAGCTGCTGGGCGACCTTGGGCTAGTCACACTTCTCTGAAGTCTCTCAGCCCCACTCACCTCACAGAGAGTTTGTTGTGGGGGAGGAAGGGAAAGGAGAATGTGAGCCGCTTTGAGACTCCTTCGGGTAGTGAGAAAGCGGGATATCAAAGCCAAACTCTTCTTCTTCTTCTTGCACTCAAGTCCTGCTTGGGGCATCTGGTTGGCCATTGTGAGGACCGGATGCTGAACCAAATGGGGACCTTATTGTCCTGGTGCATCAGGCCCCCTCCTAGGTTCTTAGCTGTGCTGCAGGTGGTCTGTACACAGAGCCGTCTTAAGCATATCCGACGCTGTGGCGCAAAGATCCCTCTGGAGCCCCCCACTTTCCCAGAGTTGTCGACCTTCTCCCAAGCCTCTGCGGGGATCGCTCTCCTCCCGCGGAGGCTTGGGAAGGAAGCTGCACGCCCGCCAGCCATATGGTTGACGGGGCGCGGCTGGCGGGCATGCAGGAGGGGAAGGGGAGGCTGCCGGCAAAGCCGCACAGCTACCCCACTTGCTGGGCCGCCCCTGAGAGGCCGGCGTCCTGGCGCAATGCACCACTAATCCCTATGGGAAAGACGGCTCTGTCTGTACGTGAGCCACGACAGCACATGACAGCTGTCAGTCATCAAGGGTCAAGTGAGAAGCCGGCTGGCCTTTGTGCGCTAAGGGAAGCATAGCATGCGATGTGCGGAGCATGGCAACGGAGCCGCTTCTTTTGCCCAGCACGCCTGCCGGCTTGTTCCCGCATGCCTTGTAGGTTAGCCCCTTTTTCTGTACATTGCCCTCCCCCCCATCCCCACCCGTTCACCACCAACACCCCGCCCCCCCCAAAGGAAACTGGGCCCCACGTTTCTCTTTTCCTTCCAGCTGCTCTGGGCTGGAGCCCTCGCTGGCCCCCCAACCACACCCACCCTTTCTTGTGCTGCGTGGAGCGCCTGGCAAATGTAAGCCTGACTCTGCAGGTTGCCGTACCTCATGGAGGTGGGGGAGGGAAAGGGGTGTGTTGTGTCCCCCCCCCTCGCCCCACAAGCTTAGACTCCCTTCTGGGTGAGGAGGGGAGATGACCCTTTCTAGTCTGCCCAGTATTGGGGTCGTCTGACTCTGAGGCTCCGTGGGTTCTGCATCGACCTTCTGCGCACCCCAAGTTCTGCATCCAGAATGTAATTTGCATTTTATTTTATTTTTGGAGGTGGGTTGGGTGCAGCTTATTCACATTCTCTTATGCAAATTTGCTTTCCTGCTCACGTGTTTTAAATATTAAGACTTCCTGGTTGGTTTTTCTCGAAAAGGCGAAAGATGGGAAAGGTTTCATTCCAAGAGGACTAGGAACTTGATTCCATAAAGACAAGGGGCTGTGGCTGTCACAACCCACAGCTCAAATGGCAGCTGGGGGGGGGTGTTGCGGGTTTCTGGTGTGCACAGAGAAAGCAAGCTTTGATCTGGCCTCTCCCCCAACCCCCCCATTCGCCCCCCCCCCCATTGCCTGGCACTCTGCCCCACTGACTTCTGCTTTCTCTTTCCAGCAAGGCGGCACCATGGCATCTCGGCTTTGTGAATACCCGCTTGTGGTACCTCTGTACCGGCACTTGCTGCTCTTTTCTAGGGTACGTCGGCTGCCATCATCGCGCATGCGCGAACACACAGACCTCTCTCTCTCCCTCTCCCCTGCTCACCTGAAGCCAGTGCTTGCTATGTCTGAGAGCGGCCTTCCCTTCCCAGCTCTTCTGGTATCTGACGGAAAGTCATCGAGGGCAAAAACAGGCCCTGTGCAGAGACCGGGCTACACAGCCTGACTGGATGGTGGTTGGGGCAGAGCACTGATTGCAGACGGATTAAAATACCTGAAAATCTACCTCTTTCCCTACAGGTCCTCTTGGGGACTGAGCTTGGCAGTGGGGGCCCTCTTGGTTGTTCCTATGCCCTCAAAGGCTTGGGGGGTGGGGTGGGCCTTCTCTGGGGTGGCCCCTAAAGTGTGGAACCCCCCCCTCCATTATGCAGCTTAGGGAGGATGCTGGAGACACCGCTCTTGCACCCTGGTCTCGTGACACCTGAGGTGTATATATTTTTAGGGCCCACTTAATTTTGGGGATTGGAAGTTGTTTCGAACTGTTTTCAATGCAGTGTTTTAATCGGGTAACGCCCCCCCCCCCGGGTGAAATAAATAAAAAATTAAAGTAACGGGAATAAAAGCTGCCATTTATTTAATAGCCTTTCTTGTGGCACATGGTATTGGAATAATATGGCGCCAACGGGCCTGTCCGCTTAGGCTGAAGAGTCTGCCTTGTTTTCTTTCTACGCCTAAAAGTCAGGACGAAGGCCCAGCTTGCCAAGAAGCAGGGCACCCCGTCCCATTTCGCTGCCCCCCCAAACCCTCACACAGCCTTGGCTTCTGGCGGTATCATGCAAGAGGTCCCAGAACTCTCCATACAATTTCACGGGACTCTCGCAAGATCTTGCCAGAACCCAGGAGCCATTGCAACCGCTTCTCCGGCGGTAGGAGACGCACCTGAAGAGATGCTCATTGGATTCTGCCGCCTGAGGCAGCTGCCTCGGCCTGCCTCATGGATGGGCCGGCTGCTCCGCCTCTCCGCGAGTGCCTGTTCTTCAGTTTGTTCTCCGCCAGTCTCTGCTGAGCACCAAGGACAAATCCATTCCCCTGCAGCCACCTGAAGAAATCTGGTGTGCTGGGGAGAAAGGCACTAACCTACTTCAACATGCTAGCTTTCCACGGGCAGGAACCTTTTAATTTTAGGGTTAGGGTTAGGGTATACTCAGTTGTGAGGACACCCCGCCTTGCAGTGGTACACCCAGGTGTGGCTTGACTGTGTGAGTAGCAGGAGTGACTGAGCACAGAGAAGCAGGGTTGTATAGTTATTCTTACATACCTGAAAGCAAACCTTCCCAGGGGTTGAGGGCGCCTCCCAAGTTTTATTTCAAATAAGTGTCTTTTGGCTGATGTTCCTGGGAAGGCGGGGCCTTTTTGGAGTGGCCCCATCTGCCCAGAAACGCCATTAATGTCCCTTGCTCCCTTACCTTAACGGGATGCGGCAGGGAGCAAGCCAGGGACTCTCCCAAGTGGAATGACTTATGGCCCCTGTAGCAGGGATCTGCTTGTGGGTCTCAAACTCATGGGCTCCCCCTTCTCCCCAAAACCCGAGGGCTTGTCTTGACCATCCTGTTTTCCCTTCACAGGTACATAGGCCCTGCATCGTCAAGGTGGGATACCTGCTCTTATGCACTGGCAGATTTGCCCTGGAAGCCTCTCCTCGGAGCCTGGTGGAGGTGGCTTGAAGGCCATCAGCGAGGGGGGGTAGAGAGACGCTTGTGCCCAACAGCTGCTGCTCGGCCCACTCAGCCCTTGCCAGGCGTCGGGGACAACCTCCTTTACCACTTGCCAACTGTCCCAGAAGGGAGCTTGGGGCCCAGAGGGCTGGAAGCCCCCTTCTTTGTGCCCTGGACCCTTTTCGATCCAGATGATGCCTGAACCAACGGCCGAGCCCACGCCACTCCCCGGAGCCCCGCGTCTCAACTTGCCTTGCTTTGTGAAGAAAGCACTGGTCTCCCCAGCTCACATTACTGGTAGCAGCTGGGGAGGAATTTCCTAAAGTGGCCCAAGAGAACCCGGCAGAGACCCCCCCCCCATCCCCAAGACCTCTCAACCACCAACCCCTTCCCACTTTTTATCCTCGGGCTGCTCCGCAAAAATTTGGGAGCTGCTGTAGGATCCAGGAATCCCAGCACCCTCAGGAATTTAACCCCGTAAATTCCTGTAGGGGGAAGGAGCCCAGGAGTCTTGCCTCCCAGCCCTTCGTCAGCCCCCCCCCCCCAATTCACCGATTTCGACGTGGCTGTTTCCAAGAGGTGAAGGCTGGGAATTCCTTTGTGGCAAGAGTCTTCCTAGGGACGCAGCTTCCGCTTGCCCCTTTTGAGCCAACGAGGCGACGCACCCCCTCGGATCGCGACTGCCGCCCCAATGACCCATGGCTGCTTTTGCACCAGCTCCTGCGACCCCCCCCCCAAACTTGGGAGTTTGGCGCAAGGGCGGCCGGTGGAAGAGGACTGGCAGCTCCGCTGCGCGTGGATCCCGGTTTTGCTTGGAGGACGCTCTGCTACCGGCAGAATCTGCACCAGCGGATCTTGTGCTTCCGAGTCACGCTTCGCACCTGGGATTCGCTGGGCTGAGACTAGGACGGTCTCCGAGTAGCTGCCCCAAGGCCCAGGCGGGACCTTGGAGAAGACTGCAAAGCTATGCATGTCTCAAGCTCACTCGATGGGAAGCGCCACTCGAGTGCCACCAGCCACAGAAAAAAAAATGACTTATACCTGCACTTCTACACTTCTGGCACCTGGTGGCAGCACCAAACCTTTCCTGCTCCACACTGCCACACGTACACAAGGTTGTTGGTAATTTATTTGGGATTGTGGTGTTAAGCTGTAAATCTTATTTCCCCCTCGAGCAGGTGGTGGACCTCTGTTCCCTGCCTCTTCCAAAAGCAAATCAGAAGGTGTGTGTGCACTCGTCTCTAATGAAGAGGAGTCCACAGGAGAATGTTTAGCTTGGAGGGGTGTGTGGAACTGTGCTAGTTTTAAGGTTTTGCACTATGGTCCCTGGTCACCGCCTTTCTCCCCATATTTATTATTCCGTCTCCCCCCCCTTCCTTTGTGTAATAATAATATGGCACATGGGGGCTGGATGCATGAGAACACTGTACATTTGTGACGACGTGTGTTAAGGATGTGCCGCTGCTCCCTCTTCAGAGATGAAATAAAATTGGGATTCTTCCGTAGCCTTTTGCTGCACTGCAATGTCCGGAAGGCGTCTTAGGAATTCTGCAACTAAGGGCCAAGACAAAACATGGGAGGGGAAGGAACTGGGGCAGGTGGCAGGATGCACTCCTGGCATCATCACAAGCAACCCCACGCTTTCACATGTGACAAAGGAAACGACTCTCTTACACTCCAGCCGTCTCACGCACCGATTTTTGCAGAGCACCATAATTTACGCTCCACAACCTTCCGTTCCCCCTCGCTCGAGCCCCCACCCCCAAAACCACCAACATTTAGCAGGGGAGGCTGTGGTGTGAAAACTGTCTCTTTAGTATAAATAGGAGTTCACGATTCTATAATTTAAACACTCTTCAGACACAACAGTAACAAACGTTTAGAGAGCAGGTAGTAAAGTGACGAAGGCACAGGGGGGGCGTCATCGTCGCAGCTTCCGGGTGTGTTCTTCTGCGGACTCAGGAGGGGGGGCGTGTTGGGGGGTCTCGGCTGCCAGACACCAGCTGGCAGGCAAAGGCCTCAGGACGGGGGGGGGGGAGACAAGAGTGCGAGGGCAACATGCATTTGGGAGGCGCAGCGGGGGAAGGAGGGGGCCGGGAAGAGCAAAAGTAATACTGTCCGCCAAGGTCTCTGCGAAGGATCCAGGCAGATCCAGGGCAAGGGTCTCTCCACGTTCCTCTGACCAGGCTGGGATGAAGCAGGTGTGAAGATTGTGTGAAGTGGCTCTGCACCCAGTATGGCTTTTTTTCCTGGGGGAGGGGAGCCAGTCCCGTGGTGCTCAGTCCTCCTCTGGGAGAGGGTTTCCCCCCCCCCACCCGCCCACCCATCCCGGTTGGTTATTCTGGGAGCGTTTTGCAAGATGCAGAGCAGACGATGGGTTCACAGTGAGCATAGCGTGACGAACAAGACGGGTCCCCTTGCCAGGCCGGCATCTGCCTTCGAGCCTTTGCCGGCAGCTGATATGCGGTCCCAAGGTGGAGACTCGTGGCAAACGCGGGTGGTTGGGCTCGAGGCGGGCAGAGTCTCCTGGACGCGTCGTGAATGCTAAGGGCCCAACCCCAGGGCGTGCGCAGGTATTGTCAACGAGAGCGTGGGCGCCCCTGGACATGCGCAGATGGCCACCGTAAAATGACAGCCGGCTCCCCTGGGAAGTTCCTTCCAGGCGCGGTCAAGCCTAACGCCCTCTTGTGTTAGATGGCAGGCAGGCAGCCAGCCCTGCCTTCAGAGCTACTCCGTCAAGCCCTGCTCCTGCCCAAGCTTGCCTCCGCCGGAAACGCTACAAAACAAGAGCTGCTTTTGAATCCACTGGGCAGTGCCAGGCCTCAACCAATTCTACTGGCTGAGTTGGGAGACTGTTACAGGCACAAATCCTGGCCCCACCACCACCACCACGATACACTTGGGGAAATAGGCAAACTGGAAGGACATGGGAAACCAGCATCCTTTATCCTGGCTCTTGCTGGAAGCTCGGAACCGCAGGGCAAGGAGCTGCAAACAGAATACTAGTCCCCACAGAGAAAACTGCTCCTAGTGCATGGAGCCCAGGGGTTCCCTCTAAGCCTGTCGGTGCTAAAGCAAAACAGCGAGAGGGAAAAGTCCAGGGATCCTCCTGGAAATTCGCGGGAAGTTTTCAGCCCAGGTTGTTGGGATATTTTTGCCCAGCACCCCCTCCCCAAACTGCACCCTCCCAGGTGTTTTGGGCTACAACTCCCCACGGCTGCGCAGGCTGGGCCTCGTGGGAGCTGTAGTCCCAAACGCCTGGAGGGCGCCGGGTTGGCGAAGGCTGCTCCGCCTGTACTCCAGGGTGTAGGATAAGCTGTAGAGGCGTGGCGCTGCGTACATAAATGCAGGTGTGGTAAACAGAGGCTCAAAGCTGCCCCTAACTGTACTTTTAACGCTTATGAAGCCATAAATAAAATAGAACACACTTGCAGAAACCTGGCTCTCTGCGTGTGTCTCTTAAGACTGCCCTCAATCGCCAAAGGGTCAAAGGATGTTAGGAATGTTTTAAATGGCCACATACTGGATGAAACGCACGCATTTCTTTGAATCTGCTATTTTCTGCGACAGGAGGGGCTGTAGCTGGAGCTAAGCCCTACTTAGAGTAGACCCGCTTAAATTACCCGGACTAACTTAGGCCCACTAATTCCAATGGGTCTACTCTGCGTAGGGCCTAGCATCAGGTGCAACCCAGAATCCTCAAGCAGATCAAAACCTGTCCCGAGCTGATCAAAGCCTGGCCCAGAATAGACACATATTCCTACGATTTTTTCTGTGGACAGAATACAGATAAGCGGTTCAAATGTCTAGAGATAAGCTCTACTGGTCCATAAGTTCTACTGGGATCCTGGCCATGCCCCAACAAAGACCTACCATGGCATCCTCAGGGCTCTGTGCAAGATTATGCACCAGAATGGCTGCCCAGTCTGAATTTCTGCCCACGCTGCTGTTTGCTTCAGCCCTCGACTCTTTTCTCTGGCCAAGAGGCTTGGGGAGAAAGGAAAGCGGACGGCTTTCTCTGCCGGCAGCAGCCAGTGACATCACAGAATTGTCTCCACCTAAAATACCTGCCCTCTCCTACTAAGCCACATCCACAGTAGGAAAACTGCTGAGCTCAAGCAACCATCTACCAGGACAGATGAACTTCCAGTTACTGCACGGATAATTCCGCTTCAGTATCCTGTTCTCTTAAACATCTTCCGCTAGTGCCCAAATTTATTCTTTTGAAAACAAGATGGCAGCTGCTCCTCCTGTAAATGTAACCCTTCAAAGTCAAGGGTTTGAGACTCGGCTTCTGAGCGGCTGAAACATCCGACTGATTTCCTTGCACCTGCCTGGGGTTTGCAGCCCACGCGCAACATTAGGAGGACTGGCTATTTCAAACGTGCATTGACAGACTGGGCGCACCTATGTCGGATCAAACTGGGGTGGGCATGGGGAAAGCCATGTGGTACAAACAGGCCCGAGCAGTTGAGGGCAGAGAGCATCTCGCTGGCCCAGAGACAAGATCTAATCCAGAGGCAGATCCGTGGAGGAGAGAAAGAGCGGACAAGCCGAGCCGCCTGTCAGCTCAGTTCAGAGGAAAAGGTCCGTTTTGCTTCTGGAAGGACCGTAGAGAAGATTGTGAGGGTGGGCAGCTGTCTAGGCCCCAAGGCTGAGACATGGGACGATGGCAAGAGGACCAGGGCAGTATCTCGCTGGATCTCAAACACCTGGCAACGTGGGTCTGTGGACCAGTTGGTTACACTGGGAGGAGGAGGAGGAGGAGGAGGAGGGAAAGTTGGGGAGAGACACCTGCTGTTAAAGACTGAAAAGATCCTGCTGGCGGAGGGGAGGGTCATGGGTCCCGCAAGAAACCGGGACGCGTTGTGCAAAACACACATAAATTTAAAACGAAGAGATGAAGAGGAGGGGAGGTGTTCTTCCTTCGGGGCAGGATCGTTCTCCCCCTGCGCAAAAGGGATTCCTTCCGCTTTCTCTGAAGAGCTGGGTCAGGGCAGGTGAAGATCGCAGACGGGTCCTATCCAGTCCAGAGCAGCAGGGCAGCTGGAAGGCAGTGAGGAATCCCCGCCTGGGAGACGAGGGGGCAAGGGGGCAGGGTGGGGCAGAGGCGGCTCAGTTCACCCTTGTGCAAAATCTGCCCCGGCAGCAGCCTGTGCTAAGATCTTAGCTTTAAATATGGTTCATATTAATACTTTTTTTTTCTTTAAATAGCTGAGAAGAAGTGCAAAGGGTCCTGTGCTACATAGATCTCAATATATTAACTCTGTTAGTCTCTCTTTCTCTCTCTTTTTCCATACAGTTAAGTGTCACAGGCGAAGGAGGAAGGGGACAACCTGTACATACTCAGAAGCTGCTGGAGAGGCGGAGAGCTTCGCCATCTTGGCCCAGGGGCCTCGGCAGGGCAAAGAATCACAGACACCTGTGAGGAGGAGGTCAGCCAGAGGAGGGGAAGCGCCGCCGGGTTATACCACCGTGCCGCTGGGAGAGCCGCCGTTCTGGGAGTTCAAGGTCTGAAAAGGAAACAGGGTGGGGGGGAGAGAAGAGTTTTAAGCGCTGAGAAGAAAAACAGCAGGTCACGAAGGGCTGCTGGGCTCCTTCTCCCTGAGATGCTACTTTTCTAAGTGCAGGGCAGTTTGCAACTTTTATGTATACAGTTTGTATACTGCTTAGTAAAAAGAAAATCTCCAAGCAGTTTATTTAAAACTAGTATATTAAGCCCGTAAAATTACGGGCTCTAGAAGATTTTTGCTACCTGTCCGTGCTGCTTGAAAGCAGCACGGAGGGGCAGCCTCAGGAGCCGGCGCTCCCTCGACTGATCACTCAGTCACCGCTGAGCGATCCGCCGAGGGAGCGCCGCTCCCAAGGGAGTGGGGGCTCCTGGAGCTGCCTGTCCGTGCTGCTTGAAAGCAGCACGGACGGGCAGCCTAAGGAGCCGACGCTCCCTCGGCCGGTCGCTCAGTGACCGCGGGAGCAGGAGCGCCGGGCCGGATGCATCCCGCTCGGCGCTGCAGCTCCCGGCGAGGGAGTGGCGGCTCCTGGACCTGCCTGTCCGTGCTGCTTGAAAGCAGCACGGACGGGCAGCCTAAGGAGCCGACGCTCCCTCGGCCGGTCGCTCAGTGACCGCGGGAGCAGGAGCGCCGGGCGGGATGCATCCCGCTCGGCGCTGCAGCTCCCGGCGAGGGAGTGGCGGCTCCTGGAGCTGCCTGTCCGTGCTGCTTGAAAGCAGCACGGACGGGCAGCCTAAGGAGCCGACGCTCCCTCGGCCGGTCGCTCAGTGACCGCGGGAGCAGGAGCGCCGGGCGGGATGCATCCCGCTCGGCGCTGCAGCTCCCGGCGAGGGAGTGGCAGCGCCCAGGCGGGGGAGCGTCAGTCTGCTTGGGCCGGGATCCACCCGGGCGCTCCTCCGCCATCCCTCCGGCCGGGCGAGATTCGGCTCCGGGGGGCTGGCGGCGGCGGCGCTTGCTCGCCTGCCTCCTCAGCCACAGCCGCGGATCCCGCTCGTCCTCCCTGCTCCTGCATCTTGCGGGCCGCGGAAGTGACCCGAGCCGAGCAGGAAGGGAGGCTGGATCGCAGCGGCGGCGGCGCCCGGGCGGGGGAGCGTCGGCCTGCTTGGCCCGGGATCCACCCAGGCGCTCCTCCGCAGCCCGTTGAAGAAAACGGGCGCTAGCTCGGGGGACCGGGAGGCTTCGGCGGGGGCGACCGGCTGGCCCGTCAGCGGAGGCCGCCTCGCCTCGGACCCCCGCCGGCTGGGCAGTGCGCAGGGAAGGGCGCGTGCCGGACGGGGGGCCTCCTTCAGGCGGCGGCAGGAGCCTCCATGGGCGGGCGGCAATGGCGGCGGCGCAGTTTCGCCCGGCCGGAAGTGTCTCTGCGTTGTCCCGCCCCCCTCTCCGCCCCCTCCAATCCCTGCGTCCCCGTGTGACATGCGCACAACGCACTTCCGTGACACACGGAAAGGCAGGGACACAGGCTCTTTATTATATAGGATTAAAAATAAAGCCTTCTAAAAGGTAAATAGGTAAAGGGACCCCTGACCATTAGGTCCAGTCTTGTCCGACTCTGGGGTTGCGGCGCTCATCTCGCTTTATTGGCCGAGAGCCGGCGTACAGCTTCCAGGTCATGTGGCCAGCATGACTAAGCCGCTTCTGGCGAACCAGAGCAGCGCACGGAAACGCCGTTTACCTTCCTGCCAGAGCGGTTCCTATTTCTCTACTTGCACTTTGATGTGCTTTCGAACTGCTAGGTGGGCAGGAGCTGGGACTGAGCAACAGGAGCTCACCTCGTCGCGGGGATTCGAACCGCTGACCTTCTGATCAGCAAGCCCTAGGCTCTGTGGTTTAACCCACAGCGCCACCTGGGTCCCCAAAAAAGGTAAATAAATATATATATTTAACTAATGACTATAGAAAAAATGAGCAAAGAAAAGGAGAAGGAGGTTTAAGAATTGAGTATCAGGGCTCCTGAAAGCTTGGGTAAGAATGCATGTCTTTAAGACAGGGGCCCTCCAAATACTCCCACACGCAGCATGGCCAGTGACCAGGGATGATAGGAGTTGTAGTCCAACAACATCTGCAGGGCTGCAGGTTCCCCACACCCGCTTCCAGAGGAGTTTAAATCAGGTTACTGTCCCTGCCTCTCAGGCCACCTGGGGAGGGTGTTTCACTGACAGAGCCCACCTCTGCGTTGTCCCCAAGAAGCAAGCCAGGTCTCCTCAGAAGCTCTGAAGCTTTGTTGCTGCCTTATGCCCGGACTGGTCCTTTGCTTTTCCCAGCTGGAGAAAGCAGGCGTTGAGCTTGGACGCCTACCTGTCTGCCCACTCATAATTAAAGTCAGGAGGGAAAGGAGGAGAGGCAGGCAAGCAGGCAGGTATCAGCAGCTGCCCTGAAGGCCCAGCGCTGGGTTTCCTCCAACTAGACTGGAGCAAACAGTACTGGGAAATGGTAGCATCTGTTGGGGTGGGGGGTGAGGAGTTGTGCAGTAGCCCGGAAGCACTGAGAGAATGCTCACTCGCTACAGGAAGCTGTTTAACGGCCGGCTGGGATTTGCTCCCCAGTGAAGTCAGGGGAGAAGAGACCCTCTCACTTGCCCTCCCGGTCTTGGCCTCGTAACTCCACCCAAAGCAGTTTCACAGCAGTGTTGCTCCTCTTTTTGTGTGCTGCAGCGCTTAAAAGAGTGTCTGGCCAGGACCCAAATCCCCACTCACACTGGGGCCGGCCACTATCTCTTAAGCCCAGCCCACCTGGCAGGGTTGTTGTGAGGACGAAACGAGGCAGGGTGGGGGAAGAGAGCCACGTACGCCGCCTTCCGCTCCTTGGAGGAAAAGGTGGGATATAAAAGTAACAGACAAAAAATGAGACCACCTCGTCTCTCTTGATGGCAATGCAGCTCCCCTCTGGCTTGTTCTCCTGGGCCACCACTAAGCTGATCTTCTGTATGTGCACCTGGGCTTCAACAAGGAATGAAGCAGTCGGCCAGTTTGGTGGATAGATTTTGCTTCATCACCACTGCACTCTCTCTCCTCCTAGCCTGTGGTTTGGCTTAATGGCCTGCACCACCGGAGGCGCCACGCCACACGAGCAACAACACCATGCTCCCCTTCTGGACTTGCAGCTCTGGGGAGGGATAAACCAAGGCGGATTCACGGGATAATGCCTGGGTTGCTGGACTCAGGGACTTCCTTCACAACCGATGAAAAGGAAGGGGGAAGGAACCAAGAGGAAACGGGCACAGGGCTGCACAACACAGGGATGAAGAGCCCTGGGGCGAGAGTCTAGATCCCTGCTGATCAAGCTAATGGAAGCCAAGCCGACATTCCGCTGGGAACATTTCCTTATCCCAGGGCGGTCTAACACGCAGCCGTCCCCTGCAGCCTTCCGAGAAACTGAAGCTCTGGGCTTTGGGAAGGAGGCACGAGGGCTCTGACAGGGTCCTAGAGCCCTCCATCCTGCTTCCCAAAGCCTAGTTCGTGCTTTCTCGGCTTTGGGGAGGAAGTGGGAGGGCTCTAGGACCCTGCCACAGCCTTGCCCCTCTTTCCCAAAGCACAGTGCCATGCTTAGCAGGCGTTGGAAAGGCAGCATGAAGGCTGTGGGTGTCCCCCCCCCCCTCCTCAAATTTTGGCCTCTCTATCTGCGACAAAGCAGTGAGCAGCCCACAGGTTCCATGCTGACGTATTCCTGTGGCCCACTTGGTATGAAAGGTTGGCCCGTCCTGCTCTAGATCTGCCCCACTCACTTATCTCCTCCTGGTGACCAGCAGAGAGCCTTTCCCAGGAGATGGGTGGTCCGAGAGCTGTGACCTGATGTAGGTTTCCAAGCTTTTCCACTTACTCTCTGTGTCGGAATTTTTGCTAGTTGGAGGGATATAGGCATTTATAATTAGCAGTTTACTGCCTCCCCATGATAAAAGTACAGCCATGGGCAGTTGATCAAGGGGAGGGAGCTCCTTACATGTGGCCTTTAGGCATAGTGAGATCAGGATGCATAGCCCTCCTTTCAGTCTCCCTGGACCTCTGCCTGGGGCTGCATTTAATGCATATGGATAAAATCCCTCCAGCTCTATATTTTCTGCCGTCCGTGTCTCTGGGAGGGCAAGAATATTAAAATTTTGGCGATAAAAAGGGATGTCTGTAGAATGAGAAAGACATCTGGCCCAACCGGCCACATTCCATGAGAGTACAGGTGAAACTCGAAAAATTAGAATATTGTGGAAAAGTCCATTTATGTAAGCAATCGTTTTCATTAGCTACTGGAGTTTAATATATGAGATAGCCTCATGATATGCAAAGCGAGATATGTCAAGCCTTTGTTTGTTATAATTGTGATGGTTATGGCGTGCAGCTGATGAGCACCCCAAAGTTGAAATTGTTACTTTGGGGTTGTCATCAGCTGTATGCCATAATCATCACAATTATAACTAATAAAGGCTTGACATATCTCGCTTGGCGTGTCATGAGTCTATCTCATATATTCGTTTCACCTTTTAAGTTGAATTACTGAAAGAAATGAACCTTTCCACGATATTCTAATTTTTCGAGTTTCACCTGTATATTTAAAGTATTGATTGGATCTTGACATTTTGGGCGAGGGGTGCTCTCCGAGGATCTCCCAGGAGAGGCTGCCAGGGCTGAACCAGCCTGCAAGCCGCATGCCCTGCCAGGAGCCACGCCCCTTTCCCAGGAGTTGTCCCCCTAGATCAGAAACCCAAGCTTCGAAGCGCAGCAGAGCCCTCCTGCCAGGCGCAAGGGGCCGCCCCACTCACCGCCTTCCCTGGCCTGGCCCACGTGCAAATGAGGCCCTCCTGGCAGGCCGTGATGATGCAGTCCTCCAGGAAGAGCAGCACCGTCAGCCGCTCGTGGGCAATCTTCTTGCAGACGAGGGGCTCCAGGAGGGGCACTTCGTTGATGCGGGGGCACAGCGCCGTGCCCAGGACCTTGGCCGTGTCCAGCTTGCTCCGGGGCACCACGTTGAGCTTGTCGTTGCTCTTGCTGATGTTGCCCAGGCTGTGGTAGCGCTTGTGCTCCTTCTCGGCGTTCTTGTCCTTCCGCTCCTGCAGGGTGAGCGTGGCGAACTTCCCGATGCTGAAGGGCACCGCGCCGTCGGCCACGTGGCTCTTGGCAGCGCTGGTGACGGCTGGGTGCGGCAGGCTGTTGGAGCGGGACAGCGAGCGGGGCAGGGCCCCCCCGCCTGGCTCGGCGGCCAGGTTGCTCCCGCCGCTCCCCGAGGGGGGGATGCCGGCGCTGAAGGTGTTGGTGAGCGTTCGGGCCCGGGAGAGCGGGTGGTGGGGGTACAGGACGTCCTCCGTCAGGTCCCAAAGGCAGAACTGGGTGTCCTGGCCGGCAGACCCAAACCGGTAAGTCACCGTGGGGGTGCTTTTGGTGCTGTGCTTAGAGAGGTGGGACAACGTGCTGCTGGTCCGCACCCTGCAGAAATTGGCAGAGTCCTGGATGTCCTCGTCGCTGCCACTGAACTCGCCGCTCTCGTCGTCCTCCGTGCTGGTGGTGAAGGGGTCAAAGGCCACCGCGTTGACCCACGACTTGTGGCCGTGGCCCCTGGCGATGACCCGGCCCTCGGCAAAGGACCAGACCGTCACCAGGTCGTCCTCGCCGCCCGTCACGATGTAGCGCCCGTCGGGGCTCCAGCAGACGCACAGCAGCCCCCCAAAATAGCTCTTCATCATCCCCTGCAGGAGCATGGAGTCGAAGTGGAAGACGCGGAGGCAGCCGTCTTGGCTGACGCAGGCCAGGTAGCGGCCGTCGGGCGAGAAGGCAAACTCGTTCAGCGCTCCTTCGCCCACTGCCCACTTCAGCAGCGGGTTGCGGGCGCTCTTGCTCTTGCAGGCGTAGACCGTGAAGCCCTCGCCCTGCTTGAGGAGGGTGTACTGGGGCGAGGCTGAGCCGCAGGGGTGCTCCACGTTGTACAGGTACAGGTGGCCGCTGGCGTGGGAAGCCAGGAAGAGGCTCTCCGTCTCGGGGATCCACTTCACAAAGGTGACCTTTGTCTTGTCAATCAGCCTCTGTCGGGTGGGAGGCGAGGAAAGGAGAAAGGTGTTAAAGTTTATTTAAAAAATTATTGTAAGATTGAAAGATTGGAAAAAGCTGGAAGAAATGATAGTCTACGGTTTAAGTATAAAGATGTATGGGTTTAGGTTAAGATAATCATAAGGAAAGACTGTAAGTGATGTTATAAGACTATTTAAAGATGTTAAGAAATTACTAAAGATGATTGATAATGAAACGCAGAAGGGGGGGCGAGAGGAAGTCACCCTAACACGATTGGATAGAATGAAAAGGAAATTAAGATAACTGTTTTGTTTTTCTTTGTAGTGTTATTTTGTAGTGTGTTTTTTTCTTTTGTATTATGTATTGTGATTTATATAATGTGTTTGTTTGTTTAAAACTCAATAAATATTACTTAAAAAGGAAAGGAAAGGAGAAGGTGAGGTGTGGGGCCATGGAGTTCCACCAGCCATTCAGTGCAGCCCTCCCTGCTTGAACTTGCTGGGAGCAGGCCCACAAATGTGCACCACACTCTCACTATAAAATATTTAACAGGAACGAGTCTCTTAACTGCCCTTACTGATCTCTAGGCAGAGATCATCAGCGCAGGCCGGGGAGAGTCAAGAAGAGGTTATGCAGAGCTACCGTTGCAAACCCCAGCACTGAACAACACATTCAGAAGTAGCCTTGGGCCAAACTCCTGTGCCAACTTTGGCTTTAAGTACTTCTTTTTCCAAGGCATCGTTTCTGGGGCCCAGCTCTATGGCTATGAACTGGCAACATTTCCCAGCTGCCTTTCTGAAAAATCTCTCAGGGCGACTTAAGAATACAATCGACAAGCAGGCACATTAAACCACACTTCGATTGTTTAAGGCCAACTAAAACATGTAGCCCTACATGTTATAAGCGATTTAGGGAAGTGCGACATTTAAACAGAGGCCCTAACCTAAGCCCATTGACCTGGGAGGAATGAAATAAGAGACTCCAATCGATCAGCAGCAACTCTGAATCGTTGCTTCTGCAGACCACTTTGGACTCACCTCCTCATTGAAGAGCTTACTAGTATCCTTCTTGATGAGATCCAAGTACTGCACTTGCCCAGCCGAGAAGCCAACCAGCAGTGAGATGCTTTCGGAAGCAGCTGTGAACTGGTTGAAGTCGTGGCAAGTGGGCTGCGTCCCCTTATAGATCCGCTTGTCAATGGGCTTCTTCAGGTCGATAGACTGGAAAGCCAGCAGAAATAGAACGGGTGGGAGGTTAGACTGCAGGAATCAAGCACTGGAACGGAATCTGACATGGAAGCAAGAGATGGCAAAGCCATCTGCCAACACTTCCTTCCCTTTGCATAAGGAACACAGCTGTGTGTGGAGCAGAAGCAATGGCCTCGGAGCACACAGAGCCCTCTCCGGAGACGGGCACCGACCCCACATTTCTCGGCCTTTCAGCAACTGCTGTTCTCCACCCATTTCGTATCGGCTACCTGCATAAACTTTGCAAGCAAGGCTACAATAGTCACTCGCCCCACAACAACCACTTTGTGGTCTAACAGCTGCTGGTGGGAAGGAGCCTTTATTAAGCTCTCCTGCCTGGTTACGCTGAAGCAATTCTCAGTTGCCACAGGAGACCACAGCTCCAAGTTAAGCAACAGGATCCTTTTGTCATTCTGCATTCGCTTTCCTGCTTTCCCTGGCCATCGGACCAGCAAATACCTCTGCAAGCAACTGATTCTCCCTCTTGCGAAGAATTGACTCCACACTCCTCTGCAAGCAACCGATTCTCCCTCTTGCGAAGAATTGACTCCACACTCCTCCGGCTTCTGAGATTAGCCACCGACCAGCCCATTTCCTTACCATTTCTGAGCCCCGTTCTCCTGCCACCGTAGCCTCCTCTTCCGTATCACCCCAATGCCTTCCCACCTGCTTCTGCCCATCTCCCGGCAGCCTGGCTGCGCCTTCCCTCCCCGCACCCCCAGCTGCCCTTTCAACATCCTCCTCTTCCTTGCACGCCCTTCCTCAGCTTGACTACAAAACACACACACACACACAAAACACCCGGATACTGGGATAGCTCCGCCGGTGGAGCACGAGGCTCTCAATCCCAGGGCTGCGGGTTCGAGTTCCAAAAGATCCCTTTTGCATGGCCAGGGGTTGGGCTAGAAGACCCTCGTGGTAGCTACTACGATTCGAAAACTGTCTCCATCTTTTCTGGTCCTACCCCCCCCACCAACCACACCCTAAACCTCCCTCTTCTGCATACCTGCGCACCCACACTTCCTCCCGCTCCTCACCTGGCTCAGCCCCACCCCACTCATCGCCCCCCTCCCTCTGACCTCCCCCCCCACCTCGGCGGGCGCTCACCCTGCGTCCCCGCCCCGGTGCGCCCCCGGAGCCCGAGTAGAAGTACAGCTCCCGGCCCAGGTTGAAGCAGACGCGGCTGCGCTCGGCGGCCAGGCCCACCGGGTCCCCCTCCCCGCACGGGTCGCCGCCGCCGCCGCCTCCCCCCGAGGCCGGGCTGAGCCGCACCAGCGAGAGGCGCACGGGGGGCAGCGAGGGGGCGGGCGGCGCGGGGGCCCCGACGGGCACCCCGGAGGGCGGCGGGGGCGGCGGCGGCGGGGCGGCGGCCGAGGCGGGGGCGGCGGGCGGGGCGGGCCTGGCGCGGGGCTCCGGGGCCCCCAGCAGCCGGTAGGAGCCCTCTCGGGTGCGGAACTGGCTCTTGATCTCGTGCGGCGGCTGCGGCGGGGACGGGCCTCCGTCGGGGACCGGCGCCGCCGCCGCGGCTGGGGCCGGGGGAGCCAGCGCCGCCGCCATCTTCCCGCCGGGCCGCGGCCGCCGCCTCCTCCTCCTCCTGCCTGCCGGAAGTCGCGACCCGCGGCTCACCTCGCCGCGCCCGGAAGCTGCGCCGCGGCGCCTTGGCAACGCCGGAGGGGGGGCGGCGAGAAGGGTGGTTGCTGGGCGACGGGGTCCCGCCTCGCTGGGACGGGGGCGGGGCTTGGGAGAGAGGGCGAGGCCCTTAGCAACCCAGGGAGGATGCGGGCCTTAGCAACGGGGCCTAGCGCTTAACAGGCCTGCCTCAGGAGCAAAGAGGATGGAGGGGCCTTCGGAAGTGGGAAGCCTCAAGGGGCCGGAGAGTGGCAACACAAGGAAGGGCCTTCTCTGCAGGGGCTCCCTGTCTGTGGAATGCCCTCCCCAGGGAGGCTCATCAGGAATCACAAGACAGAGTTAAAAGTGGGAGAACACTTTAATCTCCCAGGACACTCTATACAAGATCTCAAAGTAGCTGTCTTATTGCAAAGGAATTTCAGAAATAGACTAGAAAGAGAAGTTGCTGAATTGCAACTTATTACCAAACTTGAGACCTGGTTTGAATAGAGACATTGGATTCTTATCTCATTATACATGATAAAGCTATTTTTAGCCATCTCACCCCCTTGCTTTTTCCTGTAAGACCAATTGCAGCCGTTAACAGTCATCAACAGGTTTTCCACACCTATCAGCCAATCACCCATTCCCACCACCTTCTGAGTAATACCCCTGCCCACCCTCTCACTATATATAAGGATCTGGTGACTTCTGTTTCAGTGTATCTGAAGAAGTGTGCATGCACACGAAAGCTCATACCAAGAACAAACTTAGTTGGTCTCTAAGGTGCTACTGGAAGGATTTTTTTTTATTTTGTTTCGACTACGGCAGACCAACACGGCTACCTTACCTGTAACTGGCGCCTTCATTATACACTTTTAGACGCCAGGCAAAAACGTTCCTTTTTAACCAGGCATTTCGTTGATCTGATTTACATTCTATGCCCTTTTAAAATGTGTGTTTTTAGGGTGGGGTGGGGTTATTGGGATGTTTCTTTTATTTTGATTATATAATTTGTGGTTTTATATTTTTTGAACCGCCCTGAGACCTCCGGGTATAAGGCCATATTATTAAATTCTCCTCCTCTCAGCCCCACCCAAAAAAACAACCATATTTACTACCTCCAAGGCACATGAAGTTCAAGGCAATTTACATATAGCATCAGCTGTGTTTACCCAACTAACAGATTATCTCTTTTTTTATATAAATAAGAACTACACCGCCCCACTTTACGCAAGCAGGATAAAAAAACAAAATTCCAGTACAGACAGAAAAGCAGTTGAGACCAGAGATTCTTTATTTAGAAATCTATTCCACTTTATTCTTATTTTCCTGGTTCCTTTCCCAGTTAACCCCTTTCCCCCAATCTTCTTTTCCTGAATCATCAGCTGTCTGCTTTCTGCTCTTGCTCCACAATGGGGTCCGGCAGCTCCTCTGCTGGGCTGGGAGAGTTTGCAGCTAGATCAGCGGAAGGGGCAGGAGGTGGTGCCCCACCGTCTGCGGCCGGCGGCTCCTCCTCGAGGGAGAGGGTGGCTTGCTTGGCTGTGGGTGGCTTGCTTGAGGATCCCTCATCTGAGCTGCTGCTGCTGCTACTGCTGCTGCTACTACTGCTACTACTGCTGCTGCTGCTACTGCTGCTGGCTGCTCCTTCCTTGCTCTGCAGTTCCTGGGGAAGAGACCAAGAAACAACCATCAGTGTGCAGAAGAGCCAAGCGCTGCCTGGCTCTGAATGAGGCTCCTCTCAGAACTCGAAAGGCAGAGAAGCTCAACATCACTTGTGTCAAAGAGTGATGTCCTCGGAATTAATCCGGCTTTCAAGGGGATGCCTGCCTGAACCAGATACGGTTTCGGCGGCTTGCGCTGCATCTATAATCCTCTCGGCAGGGAATGACAGAAATCCAAGACACAACTTTCATAGGTGGAACTACAGGAGGTTTGATGGCCACTTCACTGACAAGCAAAAAAGAAGAAGCTGCGGTACCTTGGGTGGCCAGGGGCCCTCTAAGCTGGAATCCAGCTGGGAGCTGTCTCCTCCAAAGCACTCGTCTTCCTCCTGCATGCTGATGAAGATGGTGGGAGTCTCCGCTTCAGGCACCTCCTCCTGCAAGTCCACAGATTCCTCGGAAGGGAGTGGGGTCTGGGGGGCTGCCAGGCGGGGAGGCTGCTGCTGCTGCTTCAGTTTCTGCTCCTCCTCCAGCTGGCGCTTGAGGGCCTTCTCCTGCGCCAAGCGCAGGGCAATCATATCCTGGGACACGCGAGGCAGGAGGGGCTGAGGCTCCATTTCTTCCTAGGATTGGCATTGAGCTGCGTTAGGCCCTGAAAAGTGTCCACTCCTTTTTCAAACCCCTTTCTAGTTTGGGTGGGGGGTGTCAGGGCCTCCCCCTCATCGGTCGTTCAATAAGGAGGCTGCGTCATTTGCCTTTCAGTAGCTTTTATCAGTGCTCGTTATTTACAGTGAAGAGCTAAATCATATCATGTCTGCTCAGTCACTAGCAGAATCCGGAAGTGGCGCACGATGATTTTGGCGCCAGCAGAATAGCTTAGGGAAACGGAAGCGCCTTTTCCTCCTACGTAATCTCTGCCCCGGACCTGCTTGCTGGGAGCTGCCAGGTCTCTCGCTGCATCCCTCAGGCCCTGGCACCCCCTTCCCTTCCGAGGAACAGCTGCTCCCACTCCCCGATGAGTCAGTCGTCAGAATGGGTGGCTGTTCCCTATAAGCACTCAGGGCTGGACTGGAAGGGGGAGGCAGATCCCTTGACAGCCGGGAATGAGTGCACCATGCTCCTAGCACTGGGTCCTAATTCCCAACACTGTTCTGTGGTGGATCCCTCCCTCCCCACACTGGGCGTCTATTTCTATATCTAATACGGGGAAGGAAGGTAGCCTGGCTTCCCTTCTGTGAAAGTGATCCAAAACATGCAGAAATAAAAGAACACTACACAAAACCTGTTTGCATCAAGGTCTCCGAGTTCGGGCTAAGCTGCGCTGTCTCTATTAACATTGCGATCACGTATCTGCAGTGCTGCAGGCTTGCAAAAATAAAAACCATTGCGCTTCTGCTCCCATTTGCAAACTTTGACTGGACATCACTGAAGTGGTTCTTTCTACCCTCCAAGGCCCTTTTGAGTCTCTCCACAGTGCTTTGCTCCTCCTACCATCAACCACTCAAGCTGCGCTCCTATGTATGCTCACATAGGAGCATAAGCCCCACTGAACACAGTGGGACCGACTGCCAAGGTTCACTGTGAAGGTCACAGAAACAGAAATCCAAAGACAGATGAATTGTCCTTCACAGTTCCCTTCTCCCCACCCTCCGTTTCTGGCGTTCCCAACACGCTGAATGCTCACTATGCATGTTAATGTAACCTGGCAAAACCCGCATTTGTTCAATGCTATGAACTCCGCCTCCTCCCTGCCCACTGTGTGCTCTGACCTCTTTCTCTCTTCTCAGCTCCTTGGTCCTGGGCGGGGCTGAGCCCCTCGCCTCCTCCAGAGGCTGCAACTCCATCCCTTCAATGTCTTGCTTGTTGCTGGCTTCTAGGATGGCCATGGTGGAATTGGGAACGTGAGCTTGCTGGTGGAGAAAAAGCAGAGGGGGGGCCTCATCCAGACATGTGCCAATCATTGCATTTGAAAGTATTCTCTCAAAATAAGAGCTAAGCTTGTTCTCTCTGATACTTTCACACATACCCTATCTTGGTTAAAATCCTACTGGGTTGGTTGAACAGAAGTTCATTAGTATGTTCCGCAAGAAAACCTGTTTTAGACTTCGTGGTCTTATTTAAAATTACTGTTCTGGACTGGAGATGCTGCATGTGAATATTATTGATGTAAAGGTAAAGGTAAAGGGACCCCTGACCATTAGGTCCAGTCGTGACCGACTCTGGGGTTGCGGCGCTCATCTCGCTCTATAGGCCGAAAGCCGGCGTACAGCTTCCGGGTCATGTGGCCAGCATGACAAAGCTGCTTCTAGCAAACCAGAGCAGCGCACGGAAACGCTGTTTACCTTCCCGCCAGGGCGGTACCTATTTATCTACTTGCACCTTGACATGCTTTCGAACTGCTAGGTTGGCAGGAGCAGGGACCGAGCAACGGGAGCTCACCCCGTCGCAGGGATTCGAACCGCCGACCTTCTGATCAGCAAGCCCTAGGCTCTGTGGTTTAACCCATAGCGCCATACTATTGATGTAGTATTGGGTTTTCTTGTATCTTCTGACCTATCCCAACCTCCGCTGTAAGGACTGAGTTCTTTAGACCAGGGCTGGGGAGCCTATGCCCTTCCAAACACTTTCTGACACCAGCTCCCTTCAACTCCAGCCAGGGTGCCCAATGGGATGATGGGAGTTGTAGTCCAACAACATCTGGAGGGCCACAGGCTCCCCAGCCCTGATTTAGGTAGGAAAGGTCTGCATGCATAGGATCTTTGTCTTCAGCAGTGCCTGTCCAGGGAAGAGCCTAGCACAGACAAGGAGCAGGAACCAAAAGACTGTAATGAAAGTCTCTGTGTATCTTAATATATTGTGCCTTTTAGTGGGTTTTTAATTATGGGCTGCTTTGGGAGCCAATCCTAGCTAAAAAAATGGGATATAAATATAATACAGTAAAATGAACCAACAAGTTACCTCTTATGATTCTTTAAACCAGAGCTTTCCAAACTGTGTGTCGTGACACATTAATGTGTTGGCTGCTGTGTGTCACGTGAACGCTCCCCATGCTCCTCCTGGGGCTGGAAAGGGGTTAGTTTAACCTCCAACTTGCTAGTAAAACTGAATTAGTATGTCACAAAATGAGGTGTGTCTAGAAAGTGTGTCAGCAACATGAAAAGTTCCGCTTTAAACAATGCCCTTCAAACTGCGAACTTTGATTTAAAAAGGCAGCTATGGATTAGACACCCCGGATTTTGTTTTGACTCGAATATCCTCTCCCCCAGCTCTCTGCAGGACCATGTGCCCTGCAACTGCAGCTTGCTTTGGGGCAGTACCTGATGTGGGGTGAAGGAGCGGACATGGGCCAGCAGAGGCTCCCGCAGCTCTGGGCACTTCTCGAAGACGGCAGTGAGCTGCTGAGGAGGCAACTGGAGGATGACTTGGAAGGACTGGGGCTTGGTCCTCTGGCAGCATTTGATGAACCCCTCCCAGACCTTGGGGTACTTCCACACCTGGGGGAGGAAGGGAAAGAGTTAAAATGCGGCACCAGCAGCCAGAGCCTGCTCTGTGTCTCGCCCCAGTGGCCTAAGGTTCATCAGGCTGAACGGCCTGTTTCCAGCAGTGGCCGCCAGCCAGATGCCTCTGGACGGGTCACAAGCCAGGCAGGAAAGCGCTGGACTTCCCCTATAGGCCAACCAGTATGCAGAGGTATAGGGGCATCTGTACATGGAGGTTGCATTTCTCTATCGTGACGTCGTGGGCACCCCAGGCCTACGCTGCATGAGACTGTCCAATTTTTTTAAAAAACCCATCAACAACAGTGTCCTTTGCTACTCAAGTTTTTCTCCCTCTTATAACACTAGAACTCGTGGACATGCTATGAAGCTGAATGGTGGAAGACTCAGGGCAGGCAAAAGAAAGCTCTTTGTGTAGGGAAGTTTTTTTATGTTTATTGCTGTATTGTGTTTGTAAAAGTTATAAGGAAGGTAGCCGTGTTGGTCTGCCATAGACAAAACAAAATCAAAAATAAAAAGATTCTTTCCAGTAGCACCTTAGAGACCAACTGATGCATGCACACAAAAGCTCATACCAATAACAAACTCAGTTGGTCTCTACGGAGCTACTGGAAATAATTTTTTTATTTTTTATTTTTTGTATGTAATGTTCGGTTGGGAGCCACCCAGAGTGGCTGGGGAAACCCAGCCAGGTGGGCGGGGTATAAATAATAATTTTTTATTATTATTATTATTATTATTATTATTATTATTATTATTATTATTCATGCACGGCAGTTAATCTATGGAACTCCCTCCCACAGGAGGCAGTGATAGCTACCAACTTGGGTCGCTTTAGAAGAGCACTGGACAATGGCTATCAATGGCTACTAGCCACAAGGCTCAGAGGCAGCAATGCTTCTGAATACCAGTTTCTAGAAGCCACAGGAGGGGATCCTGTACTCAGATCCTGCTTGCGGGTTTCCGACAGCCATCTTGGTTGGCCACTGTGAGAACAGGATGCCGGACTTGACAGGCCACTGGCCTTACAATATCTTGTGTGCTGGGCTGTTCCTCCCACCCTCGGAAGATATTTTTGGTTCTGCGGGATGCCGAAGAGTCAGCCACGCAGTAAGAGACCTCCCTCTGCCCCCAACGGAGTGAATCTGCCGAAGCAGTTCCCTTAGAAGGGTGGCCGCATTGCCCGGAAGTGCTGCCCTCTGCAGCAATGAGTTCAAGAAGCAAAGGACGACAGGAACCTGGCTGCAGAGGACAAAGGCAGGTCTTCCCTGCGTCCTTCTCACCTGCTTCAAGATGAGTCGGGAGAGGATGTTCATGACGAAGCCGCCCAGGCGTGGGTACATCGTCAGTGACTGGATCACGGTCCGCATAAGGAGCATGGGCAGCGGGTTTTGCTCCATGAGCTGCTGCATCACCACGGCCAGCACCTCAGACGTGTACACGTTGCGCTCAGCAAAGCACATGTTGGTGGCTGCAAGCAGGGAAATGGAGAAGATCAGCTGCTGATGCCGCTGCAGAAAACTCAGAGCAGCTGCCACAAGGTAACAGGGGCAGGGGAGCACCAGAGGTCAGAAGCTGCCCATTCTTTTACGACAGGAGTGGGGAAGCCTTTGGCTCTGCAGGTGTTGCTGAACTACAGCTCCCATGAGCCCCAGCAAGCAAGTAATGGGAGTTATAGTTCAGCAACATCTAGAGGGCCAAAGGTTCCTCACATCTGCTTAGGGGGAGAAGCAGGACTCCATGCTTCCCAATAGATGTACAGTGGTACCTCTAGATATGCACACCTCTGGTTGCGTATCTTTCAGAATGCGAACGCGGCAAACCCGGAAGTATTTTTCTTGCGCAGAAGCGGCACCTCCGGTTGCGAATTCCTCTGGATCTGCCAGACCTCCGGAACAGATCCCGTTCGCAACCGGAGGTACCACTGTACAGGATTGGGATACTAAATAAACTCCAGCACTTGCAGCCAGTTGAAGTGTATGAATTTCCTCTATGAATGTAATTTCGCAAATGGAAAAATGTATGGGGAAATTTAACCAATGTGTCTTGAAAGGGTGGGTTTATTTGTTGTTGAGTTTTTGCAGCCATGGCAGCCCAAAATATTGAACACAGAGAACAGGAGAAATGCTAGGAGGATTCTAAACAAGCACCTGAATTCTCCCTTACCTTTGATGATGGACTTCATGTCACACTTGGTGGAGTCGATGTTGTGGAGGGCAATCAACAACTCTCCAGGATTCAGAGGAGAAACTGCAGAGTTGCCTTCACCTGTCGGGATTGATGCCAATGAAGAGATCAGCCATTGACGGAGCAGATGGTAAAGCCAGCCAGTGTGCTGATCCCTTCCAAACCGAGCAAACCTCCCTTCCCCACAGCCTCAGGACACCCTTTTGAGCAGACCCACCGGCAGCCATGGAAAACTCAAGGTGGCCAGGATTCCTACCGTGTTGCGTTCCCAACAGGCGGTTGAAAACTTCCTTCACAACAATGGGGTTCAGCTTAATGAGCTTCGGCAGGGCCTGGATCACCTCTTTCTGGAAAGGAAATGCAAGAATGCACATCACACTTGACCACACCCCCAGAGGGGAGAGGCCTCCCCCCATCAGGTATGAGGCACCACAGAGAAGGGGCATACTCAGGGATACTTAATGGAAGCAGCGGGGACAGGGAATCCTTCCTGCAAATCGCTAGAGAGCACACAAAAGCTGACTCCTCCATTGCTAATCTCCGGGGTCCTTTCCCCTCACTCCCATCCTTGTGCCATCTTCCCCACGGCTCCCCTCATCTCTGTCACTCAAGCAGGGCTCCCTCTCGTCCTTTAAGCCTCTTCTCAATCCCCACTTCTTAGGAAGTTTCCCCCTGGATTAACTCCTCCACATCAGCACCCAAGGGGAGAGGAGACTTAGCTGTAAACCTCTAAGCTCTCTCATTTGCACAATCCTCGTTTCCTCAACTTCTGTTCCACCAACTTTAAGTCTGCACTGGATTCACTAAAGTGCCCACATCGGTAAGAAGGAAGAGCTGTTTTAAATCCCGACATGTTACGTGTTGGCTGTCCCTCCTTCATCTACCGTACTTTTAGGGAAGTTGTTTGTCTGCTATGTGCTTGGACACCTCTTGAGATATCGTGCCCAATTTCCCATGGTGGTTCCCAAAAGCAAGGAGAAGATTTTCTTCTTTGTCTGGATACAATGGCACGCCATTTTGAATCCAGATGGCAGACTAGACTTTTCAAAACTGCACTTATTTGGGGGGGGGGTGGTTCTTAGAATTCTTGAGCCAAGGACAAGGCTGCTAGTTCGAAATAACCTGCATATTGTAAATGTCAACTAAAAAGGCCCAAGACCAAGATAATATTGGCGGGGGGGTGGGGGTGGGGGGAAGTATTGCAGATCATCAGCATGCCTCCAGCTGAGCCTCAGAAAGTACCTTCTCCAAACCATTGAGGACAGGGATAAGGAACCGGACGTCTGGGAGCCTCTTGTTGTACAGATCTCGAACTCGCTTCACAAGCTCTGGAGAGGGGGGAACTAAGTGGAGAAAAATCACATTAGATTGTGTGACTGAACAGCAGTTCTCAAGCTTGGGCTGCTTTGCATAGCCCGTATCCCAGTTCCACAGCATTTATCAGAGGCAACTACTTGTGTGGAGTTGCCATGAGCCACCGTGAGGCCTTTGTATCAGACAGCCCCCAAATATCAACGCTGAAGTAATTGTACCTTTGTCTGTTAGGCTGTGCAGACAGCGGGTCACCAGGGTCTCTGCCCCTTTGGGGCAGTTTTTAACCAGCTTGAGCAGCTCCCGGGAATTCATCCCCATCCCACGGATCTGGAAGCGATAGGAAAAGATAAACAAAAGGATGGTATTTGGGGTGGGGCGGGGGATGAGAATGCAAGGAAAGGAGAGCTATCTACTGTAATGGCCCGAATAAAAGCCACACTCCCCCCCCCCCAAATTCCGATCGTGGAAAGTTAAAGTGTGGCTTATATTCACGGCCTTATGCCGCCGGAAAGCAGTGCTGCTCCCCTCTCCCAGGAAGCAGCCCAAGAGCGTGGGGAGGGAAGGAGCGTGGGGCAACGGTGCCCAGCCTGCCTGCCGCTCCCAAACCTCCCCTGAGTCATCAGAATGAAGGGGGGGAAGGCCACCGGCAAAGTGGCGCGGCTCCCCCCCCCCTGCAGAGAGCAGCCCAGGAGTGTGGGGCAATGGCACCCATCCCATGCGCAGTTCCCAAGCCGCCAAATTTTAAATGGTGCAGCTTATTTGCGGGTGCGGTTCATATTCGGGCCAATACGGTATAAAGAACGACGGTGGACCGCCCAGTACCCCTCTCTAGCCGACTCACAGGCTGCTCAATAACCCTAAGGACGGTGCGTTTGATGTCAGCAATGGCCTCCGTGTATACAGACGCCAGTTCGTGGATCAGTTTGTGGTTCTGGGGAAGGAGGGCCAAGTAGAGATAGAGGCATTGCTTGATGGTCTCTTCTGTCCAGGGAGCAGCCACCTCTGCAAGGCAAAAAGAGGGTTGGGAAGGAAAAGACCGGGCGCCAAAGGATTATGCAGAGTGTCAGATGCCACAGGGACAGGCTCCTTGCCATTTGCCACAACTAGGGAAATAAGAGCTGTGAAACGGGAAAGATCTCCTATTGGAGTTCCTGTTGTGTAAGTTAAATTTAAAGGTGGGGGTGCCATGAACCTAGAAAAGCCTCTTTTGTTAGAAACTCTGGAAGTGCCTATGTGCACCTATGCACATCAAGCAATTAAGAGTTGGCTGAAGGCCAAGACCTTCTCTCTCTCTGCCTGGTAGCAGGGCCTTAGTAACAACCATCTCATTGGGTGGAAAGTTCCATAAAGATAAGAGTGACCATGTGCTCATGTTGGTTGGTGTGGTATGGAGTTTGCGATTGTTGGAGAAGGTTGTGAGAGAGAGAGATAGTGAGAGGAAAGGTTTTGCTTTTGACTCTTTATTTTCCTAAGTCTGTATATAGTAACTTGTGGATACTATTTGCTTCAATAAAGCTGTATATAGTTATCAAGTTACTAGTGGCAGTGAGTTCCTACGTCATCGTGTTCTGTCAACGCTATGCATCCAGAAGCTTCCTGAAGGACTGCGTGCACTCTGCTGTGTCCAGGATTCTGTTCTTTCCTGACACAAATACTGATTTACATGTGATGCCATTTGAGCATGGGTGGAAACGAATGCCATCACCCGTCGCATACAGAACCACAGAATTGTAGAGTTGGAAGGAACCACCAGGGTCATCTAGTCCAACCCCCTGCAACCAGGAATCTTTGCCCAACGTGGGGCTCGAACCCACGACCCTGAGATCAAGGGTCTCGTGCTCTACGGACTGAGCTATCCCAGAGGTTCAGAACACATGCACTGTTTTGCCTCACGGTGAAGGCTCCATACAGGAAGCAGGTTCACATGCGACACTTTCTAAGTGGCGATGGGGACTGTTTCGCCCCTTGCCATTATCTTTTGGCCAAGCCACCTGCCCACGGACACAACTGGAACTGGTGCGGCCCAGTTACCTGTATCTTTGTCTGCGCCAAAGAGAACAGAGGGAGGATTGGGGTGGACCAGGAGCTGCAAATAATTAAGTGCAAACTTCTCCACATATTCCCGCAGCTGGTCCTTCTCGTACATCCGCTTGATGAACAGGAGCGCTTGCTGGCGAACCTGAGATGGGAGGCAGGGGTGGCAAAAGATGGGGTCGTTTGACAGTGCATTAGCAAGCTTCAGGAATCCCAATGATTTTTTAAAAACCAACTCCAAATTTGAGATTATTTTTAAGGGCTCTTCCACACTTACACTTTCTGCCCTGCCCCCGGGGACTTTCCCTGCAAAAAACCACTCTTTCATGCTGAATAGGAACAAAGAGCAACTCTGCAGATTGCCTTTTGCTCTGATTCTATGGTAAAGAGCAGTTTTTTGCGAAGAAAGCACCAGGGGACAGGGGGGAGCACTCTGACATGATGCTTTTTAAAGCATGGATCTGTGCCTAGAAATGCGGCACAAAAGGAAGCCTGGATGAGCCCTAGTGTTCTTTGGTTCTAGTTCCCACTGTGAGCAAGTTCCAGAGCTGACATGACCTGAAAGGAGAGCAAAGGCAAGAAGTTTAAGAGGGTTGGAGACAGAAAATGTACGGGCATCACCAAGGCTCTCATTCACCTTGATCAGCTAGGGGTGTAGCCTTTTTCTAAGGGCACAATGCCCCCAAAGTACCACCAAGACCACTCTCTGTTGCCCAGCACTGGTCCACTCCCAGAGCACCTTCCAGATGACCATAACACCATTGTAAAATCACAGCAAGCAGTTAAATATTCCAGCGTGCGACAAAATTTAAAAGGCCTGTTGCACTGGTGCCCTGCTTGCATGCTTCCCGGGTGCATCTCATTGGTCACTGTGAGGGCATGATGCTGGGCTAGATTAACCTCTTCCTCCACCCCACCCCACCCTCTTCTTTCGGCAGGAACCAAAGTGATAATAAAGATGGCACCAGGCCATCTCTTCAAGAGGTTCCAAAGTCAAGGTGCCACAGCTGAAAAGGCCCTCCAGTCACCACCCAGCTTACTTCGTATAAGCAGGACACAGAGCTATGCCTCTGAGGGTGATCTTAGTAGCTAAGCAGGTTCGTGTAAGAGCAGGCAGTCCTGCAGGCACCCTGGTCAGTTAGGAGCAGCTTGCAAGCTTATTTCAGCTGCATTGCTCGGACCACACCACAGCACCAAAGAGACAGGCTCACGGCTCACCTTGTCCTTCTCGTGGGAGCTGAGATCCAAGAGAACATGCAGATACTGGAACTGCCTCGACGGGCGCTTGAAGATCAGGTCCCGAAGCGTCGACATGCCCAGGTACGTCCGGCTCTGTAGGAGAGTTGCAAAAGAAGCCCTGAGCATGTGCAGTTTATGTTTTGGCCAGTGTGTGTGTGTACCTTGGCTGTCAAATGGCTTGGCTCCCAAACAAATCGGCTCCCGAACGCCGCTAACCTGGAAGTGTTCCGGTTTGCGAATGTTTTTTGGCAGTCTAAAGTACAACGCAGCTTCTGGTTGAGTGCAGGAAGCTCCTGCAGCCAATAGGAAGCTGCGCCTTGGTTTTCAAACAGTTCCGGGAGTTGAACAGACTCCCAGAACAGATTCCCAGAGAGGCTGTCAGTTTGGGGGGAGAGTAACAGTGTAAAACAGTCAGCGGTTCGAATCCCCACGACGGGGTGAGCTCCTGTTGCTTGGTCCCTGCTCCTGCCAACCTAGCAGTTCGAAAGCACGTCAAAGTGCAAGTAGATAAATAGGTACCGCTCCAGAGGGAAGGTAAACAGCGTTTCCGTGCGCTGCTCTGGTTCGCCAGAAGCGGCTTAGTCATGCTAGCCACATGACCCAGAAGCTGTAAGCCGGCTCCCTCGGCCAATAATGTGAGATAAGCGCCGCAACCCCAGAGTCGTCCACGACTGGACCTAACGGTCAGGGGTCCCTTTACCTTTTTAACAGTGTAAAATGTTTAAACTTTTAAACTGTGGCCGGGGGGCGGGGGAACCCACATGCTGTTTCCAACAAGCCATAACTATCTATGTGCCAACCTTCAGACAACTTCGCAGGGATGCTTTTGTGAAACAGGAGCGAGTTGGAAGGAAGCAGCAAGGTCAGAACAGCCAATCCAGCAACCTATTTTTGTGGGTACCAGAAGCTTTCATTACATTTCTTCTAGTTTGTGGTAGGATTACTGGTAGGAATGCCTTTTATAATTGCCCTAAAACATGTCAAGTATACTATGCTGGCCAGACCCCGGTGCTTCAGCGGACTTTCTTCCCCTGCAACCTTGTGAGGCTATGGCGGGAGCTCTAACATGAACCCCGGCTGGTATCTTATTAGGGATGCACCTCATCTTCGCAGTACTTCCGAATCACTTCCAGGGCACTCTCGGTGATCAGTGGGGCCTCAAGTACCACCTTGGTAAAGATCCTGTGTGAGGCAAAACAACAACAACAGAAAAAGTCTTGGTCACCGCCAGGAGCTTAGAAAAAAAATAATCAGAAATAACTTTATTATTTTATAACTAGGGATGCAACATTTTAAGTTAGTGGCCTCTACAGTCCTGTGGTCCCCTCGGGATAGCATTCCAAGGGCAGAACCAGAAAAGGATGGAGGAGAGCAAGAACCTCCAGTTCTTCCCACTTCTCAGGTTTTATGATAGCATCCTACATTGGCTCCCAGTACGTTTCTGAGCACAATTCAAAGTGTTGGTGTTGACCTTTAAAGCCCTAATCGGCCTTGACCTGAAGGAGCGTTTCCACCCCCATTATTCTGCCTGGACACTGAGGTCCAGCTCCGAGGGCCTTCTGCCGGTTCCCTCCCTGCGAGATGTGAGGTTACAGGGAGCCAGGCAGAGGGCCTTCTCGGTGGTGGCATCCGCCCTGTGGGACTCCCCCCTATCAGATGTCAAAGAAAAAAACAACTATCCAACTTTTAGAAGACATCTGAAAGTTGTCCTGTTTAGGGAAGTTGCCCTGTTTAGGGAAGTTTTTAATGTTTGATGTTTTATTGTGTTTTTAGTATTTTGTTGGAAGCCGCCTAGAGTGTCTGGGGAGACCCAGCCAGATGGGTGGGGTACAAATAATAAATTATTATTATTATTATTATTATTATTATTATTATTATTATTTGAGTAAAAATCCCCTCTAACAGATGCTCCTAAACAATATCAGGCAGCAGGATTGGTTTTTTTGTTTTTTTTAATGGAAGCCCTAAAATAACCATTTTCAAAAAGGAAGAACTTAAAACATATGTTTCCCCCTGCTCAGTCCAGGCCTCTTCTAAAAAGCTGCCATGCCAACGTGCTCCATCTCAGAATAAAGTATGCATGCTTTCCCCCCTTCTCTAGCCTTAATCTTATTCCTCTGCATATTAGAAATTGATTAAAACTTGTACGAGACCGCAACCATAAGGAATTTCTGGCCACAGGCCTGTCTTGTAGGAGCTGTGGGGCAAGGACTGCACCCACAAGCTCCACTTCCCTCTCCAGTCCCCAGCATGGAGACGGTGCTAATTTAACTGTTAAGATGTCAAGGAGATAAACGGCTATATAACATTCAGAAGAAACCTGAAGGCAGGGAAGCTTTTCATAGAATCATAGAATCATAGAGTTGGAAGAGACCACAAGGGCCATCCAGTCCAACCCCCTGCCAAGCAGGAAACACCATCAAAGCATTCCTGACAGGTGGCTGTCAAGCCTCTGCTTAAAGACCTCCAAAGAAGGAGACTCCACCACCCTCCTTGGCAGCAAATTCCACTGTTGAACAGCTCTTACTGTCAAGAAGTTCTTTCTAATGTTTAGGTGGAATCTTCTTTCTTGTTGTTTGAATCCATTGCTCCGTGTCCGCTTCTCTGGAGCAGCAGAAAACAACCTTTCTCCCTCCTCTATATGACATCCTTTTATATATTTGAACATGGCTATCATATCACCCCTTAACCTTCTCTTCTCCAGGCTAAACATACCCAGCTCCCTAAGCCGTTTTAATGCTCTTTTAATGCTGGAAGTTTTATTGTGTTTTCATATTGTGCTGGAAGCAGCTCAGAGTGGCTGGGGTAACCCAGTCAGATGGGTGGGGTACAAATAATAAAATTTGTTATCATTATTCAGGAGTGGCACCATTGAGTTTTACCTTGGGTGAACTTTGTATGCACAGAAGTGGAAATAGAAAGGACTACCAACTAAGGAGGGATGGCTTATGAAACTGATGGAATACTGCCAAAACTAAGAGGGCATAATGACAAAATGTCTAAGGAGGAATAGAGAGCCCTGATGGAGAGAGAGACCTATCAAAATATCACCAACCTATGAAGTCAAGGGCAGGATTTGAAATATAAGCAGTAGATTAATGAAAGTTTTAATGGTAGCAGGGTTTAGATAATAAAAATATATGCGTTAGAAAACACCTAATAAAAAGGAGTAAAACACATTAGGAAAGGAGGGGTGGGAAGTCAAGAAGAAAATTAGTATATTAAAAAAATCTCTATATATAAAATCGTTCAAGTTGGATATTTGTTAACGATCGCCTTTCTCCGTAACCCCTTGATTGATTCCATTCAAATTTGGACACAACGTTCCATGGCCATATGGGAGTGATCATATGTACTTACATTGCACAAATACCACACCTTTCCCAGGTAAAAATGTGATTTTGTGCAAAAAAATAGCGCCCTCCAGTGGACGTTAAACGGCACAGCACAACACACCTGTTTCTGACCCCTCCTCCTCCTTTCCCAATGTCACAACCACCATCCAATTGACAGACAGACTGCCCACAAACGCTACTGTTGACTCCGCCGGCGGGTATAGAGCCACGCGGGCCGGAATCGCCATTTTCGCAGTTTAGCCAAAAATAGGAGGGGCAACTGTTGGCTCCACCGGCGGGTATAGAGCCACGCCGGACGGAATCGCCATTTTTGCGGTTTACACAAAAACGGGAGGGGCAAACGGAGAACACGTAGACCTTACTTTAACGAGATAAAGTGTAAGTAAGGATACCCTTTCTCTTTCATACTGTATCTTACTTTTCCATTTCACCAAATCAGCCACAGCAAGGTGTGGCCGGGTCAACTAGTGTTTATGATAAACGCTTTGAAATATTCTTGAGTGGGGGAGCTTCACCTTGGGCCACCATGGCTTATATTGGGATGCATTTGGCAGCTTACCCCTCATGCTCTCAAAACGTCTGGCAGACATGGGGTTAAAGAGGAGACCAAATAATCAAAGGGGAGGTTTTGTGTCCCTGAACCTCACCCCCCACCTCTACAAGGCCCCAACTACCCACCCATCTTTTTGATCCGGCTTCTCCTGCAGACCGGAGAGCAGGCCGATGAGACACTCGTCGTAGTTGTCGAGCGATCCAGAGGGGTATTGGCTCAGGTAGGCGTTGTACTCCTGGTACAACCAGGCGAAGGCGAGGTCCAGGCGGTTGCGAATGTCGTCTAGGATGAAGGTCAGGACTTCGCTCTTGAGAGGGACCTCGAACTGGGTCACCAGAGAAGAGAGGATCTTCACCCGGGCCTGCGAAAGAAGGGAGCTGGCAAAGGTGAGGCGGAGATGCTGGACCCAACCAGGATCCCACCACGCCAAGGCTGCAGGAGACACTTACGTGGGCGGCCCCGCTGCAGGCCACGGCCTTCTCGGAGCGCAGGATCCGCTCCACGGCCGCCTGCTTCAGCTTGTCCATCTGCGCGTCCGTGAGAGGCTTGATCACATCGCTCAGGCGGAAAATCTTCTTGCGGCCGCTGGCACCGGCCAACCTGGGAAGAAGCAGGCGGGAGAAAGGAAAACGTATCAGCCTTTGAAGGGCAGGCAGAGAAGAAGCTCAAGTGAAGAGGGTGATTTATCCAACCGATGCCCCATGTCTTCTTTGCAAGGATTTGGGGGGAAACCTTTGCAATTACGCAGTGAAACTGGAAACAGGGGAAGGGCACAGTTCACGAAAGTGGGGGATCTTCCAGCAGCTGGAAACAGAAGCTGAGCGGCCACTCGGGAAGGGATTTGCAAGAATCAAAGGAGACTGCTCCTGCGAGAGCTGGTTGCCCAAAGCACATGCCGCCTTCTTGCGCACAACCAGCCCAGGAGATCAGCATGGAGGCCGCAGTGGCCACCAGCCGGAGAGGTTACATTAGTTTTCTATGAATCTCCATCCACATACAGAGTGCTTTTAAATAGAGACAAAGCGAGAGGCCAGTCCCCATGGGGCTTGCAATCTAGGATTAAGGATATGAAAGCCGAGGTGAATGGGAAGAAATCGTTACAACTTTTTCTGACAGGTCTCCGGTTTTCGTAGATTCATCTATAACTGTAGTCCCGTAACTTTAGGACCATGCTGCAACCTTGATAAAGTCATATACAAATTAAAATAGGAATCTGCCTCCTGCACGTTGTCCGTACTGACTGGTGGTGGCTCTCTAGTGTTTGAGAGGGGACGTTCCTGGGACTTCTGCGTGCAAAGCAGTTGCTCTGCCCCTGAACTTTGGCCCTTTTCCAAATCATTTGTCTCACGAGCTGCCAGTTAATTGTTCTTTAACTGAAACCTCTCTCTCTCTCCCTCAAAGGACAAAGAGGTGTTGCTGGCTCTCACCTGGGCTGAGTGGAAGGGATGATTGGTTCTGGGCGCCGCTTGGCTTGCGGCACCCCAGACTCAGCGGAGGAGGGGACAGAGCCCTGGGCTCCCAACACAGAAATGGCCTGGCCTGTACTGAGAGCAGAGAAACGGCGCTTGATCAGCACGCTTTCCGGTTTGAGCATTTTCTCCTCTTCTTTCAGCGACTCCTTGACCTGCTTGATTTGCTCCACACCTGCAGGAAAGGGGGGGGGGAATTACCGGTAATCACCTGGCAAAACCCACTTCATCCTCTGCCCCTAATTTGTGACTTTTTAAACTTCTCTTCTGTCTTATAGGTAGAGAGAGAGACCGCTCCCAGACCCCTTAAATAAATAAACAGCAAGAACTGAAACACAGCGCTGCAAATGTGTATACCTGATACCTCAGTATGTGGCCCAGTTTTATTGTTTGGGCTTGGTAATCATGTATGACAGTTAGCCTCAATAACAAGCATTCTGAGGATCTGAATCAGGGATCAGGAACCTCAGTCCCAAGGTCAAAAGCAGCCCTCTTCGTCTAGCCCACAGGACTCTTCTGAAGCCACACCTTCTCCCCAGGCCCCAGCCCTCCTTGGCCCTGCACCAAGCCCTCCCAGAGTGCTTTTGCCTGGCTGGAATGTGTCCTTGCACTGTGACAATTGTCTCTTGTTTGCAGGATGTCTGAAAACTCTGGCGTTTCTGTGGATGGAGTGAAGCCTCCTATAAATGAGTCACACCCATTATTCTGCCTGCTTTGGGTGCCGTTGGGGGAAAGGAAGACCCCCCCTAAATTAAATCCATTCAGCTGTGTTTATGGAACAGTTGGCAAAATCACACACACAAAACATCGCATCCCAGTTAGTTTTTCTTTATGGGCCCATGCAAAAACAAAGCGAAACCTTGCAAATACAAAGACCACTGTATTGCTCAAACACTGTGGAGGGAGTTCCACAGGGCGGGCGCCACTACCGAGAAGGCCCTCTGCCTGGTTCCCCGTAGCTTTGCTTCTCGCAATGAGGGAACCGCCAGAAGGCCCTCGGTGCTGGATGTCAGTGTCCGGGCTGAATGATGGGGGTGGAGACGCTCCTTCAGGTATACAGGATCGAGGCCGTTTAGGGCTTTAAAGGTCAGCACCAACACTTTGAATTGTGCTCGGAAACATACTGGGAGCCAATGTAGTTCTCTCAGGACCGGTGTTATGTGGTCCCGGCGGCCACTCCCAGTCACCAGTCTAGCTGCCGCATTCTGGATTAATTGCAGTTTCCGGGTCACCTTCAAAGGTAGCCCCACGTAGAGCGCATTGCAGTAGTCCAAGCGAGAGATAACTAGAGCATGCACCACTCTGGCGAGACAGTCTGCGGGCAGGTAGGGTCTTAGCCTGCACACCAGATGTAGCTGGTAGACAGCTGCCCTGGATATAGAATTGACCTGCGCCTCCATGGACAGCTGTGAGTCCAAAATGACTCCCAGGCTGCGCACCTGGTCCTTCAGGGGCACAGTTACCCCATTCAGGACCAGGGAACCCCCCACGCCCGCTCGCACCCTGTCCCCCAAAAACAGTACTTCTGTCTTGTCAAGATTCAACCTCAATCTGTTAGCCCCAGAGTGGCTGGGGAGACCCGGCCAGATGGGCGGGGTGCAAATAATAAATTATTATTATTATTATTATTATTATTATTATTATTATTATTATTATTATTATTATAACACCCAGAGCTTGGGGCCATCTGTGCTAGAAGTTCATAGCAACTCCCCCAGAGTCCCTCTTAGGGGCATACCTGGCCCTAGCCCAGCTGCCGTCATCTGGGTGGCCATGAGGCGGGCAAGGTGCTTGATCTGGACCTCAGTGCCAGCAGATTCCACTGGGGTATAGGTAGCTTGGAAGGAAGCAGGCATGTTCTCAGGCAGGTACACCATGCTGATGAGCACCTGGGGGGCAGAAAGATGGTGAGAGGGGCCTGGCATGCCATAGCCAAGCAGAAAAACACTTCTATTCCTAAGAAAAAGCCAATCTTACCCTACACCTCCACTCATCCAGCTTTCACTAGGATGAGGCACGCCAGGCTAACTTTACGCAAAGGGACACACGCCTCTCCGGCTTTTCCAGAAAGATCACCCTTCGGTCAAGCTGAAGTTGTGTCTCCTGCCACCCTGTCTGCTTTCTAGGCCCCCTTGGCAAAAGGTTTCCCCCTCCCGGCACTCAAGGGAGGAGCAGCCAAGAGCCACTTTTGCCGGCTAAACCTACCAGGTTGGCCACGTTATCTGGAGTCAGAAGGGGCTGTAGGAACTCAGCGGTGATGTCCGTGTCCGACTGCGTGCTGACTTGGATGGAGGGCTTGGGAGCTGGGGCTGCCACCTGCTCCAGGTCTTTATCCTCATCATCCTCCCCAAGATTGGGCTCTGCAGCAGAGAAAGAGAAAGTGCTGGTGTGTTTTATGTGGTGGGGCAGCTGCTGCACGGTTGGGGATCATCACAGCATTTGGAGAAGAGCCTGTCCGCCCTCCTTTGCCCGCTCACCCATCTTCATCTTCTTCATGGCAGGGTCGCTCTCATCCCGCGGGCGCTTGCGGAGCTCCTTCAGGTTAGGCATGTTGCGGGTGATCTCGGCCTGCTGAGTGCCCAGGTCCATCAGCAGGGTGGTGATCTGGGCCTGGAACTCCACGGACGCCGGGTGCTTGAGGACGCTCAACAGGTGCAGCTTGAGGTTCTTCCGCACGCTGCTCACCTGGGACTTGGCCAGCGTCGGGGGGAGGTTGGCTGTCAGCAGGAGGGCAGAGAAAACGAGTTGAGCAAGCAACAACATTAGAGAGGAACCCAGATCCCGGGCCCAAGGAGGAACATCCTCTGAGATCGAGTGGAAATATGAAATATGCAGCCTCCCTCTGTTCCCACTTCCACAGCACCTCTCCGTTGGGCCCGCTTAATTTAGCTGATTAAGCCTAAATGTCCAAACAGCTCAGGACCTCAATACCTTAATAATAATATAATAATAATAATTTATTATTTATACCCCGCCCATCTGGCTGGGTTTCCCCAGCCACTCTGGGCAGCTTCCAACAGAACTTTAAAATATAATAATCTATTAAACATTAAAAGCCTCCCTAAACAGGGCTGCCTTCAGATGTCTTCTAAAGGTCTGGGAGTTGTTGTTCTCTTTGACATCTGAAGGGAGGACGTTCCACAGGGCAGGTGCCACTACTGAGAAGGCCCTCTGCCTGGTTCCCTGTAAGGATCACCTCTCCCTGTATGAACTGACCCAGACCCTGCGCTTGTCACCGGAGCCCTTCTCTATGTCCCGCACCCCAGAGTGGTTCGAAGGGTCGCAACGAGAGGTGTTTCCCTGTTTGTGGAATGTTCTCCCCAGAGAGGCACACCTGGCGCCATCACTACATGCCTTTAGGGAACACCTCAAGGTGACAGGAAGATTTCTGATTTTTAAAAGATTGGGACAGCCCCAATAATGAAAGCCAGATTGCTCTTAATAGGCATACTCGGGGTCCCAGATACTGTGAGCTTGGCAGGCTTACCGTGCAGTGTCTCATAGGCCTGGATCACCTCCGACATGAACATGGGCCGCTGGCGGGCGATGGAGGCCAAGGAGCCTAGCGCGGCGGTCAGGTTGATGCTGGAGATGGCTGGGTGGACCATGAACTTCAGCAGCTGATCCAGCGCTGCCTTCCCTTCTTCCCACAGAACGTCTGAGAGGGAGAGGCAAAAAGCAGCTGCGAGGAAAGGCTGGTAGAGATCTCAACGCATTCTGCAGCCGCTGCCACCTTTGCAAGCACCTTGCCATGTTGCTGTTAGCATATACCCCGCCTGGGGCAGTTTTTGAGACTGCCCCAAAGCCGTGTGCACACATCCCCGGCTACTGAGAGTCCGGTGGCGCAGTAATATATGATTGTTCCCAGCATGAAGAACAACACACACAAGCCATTAATAAAGCTAAAACTATTTACTGTAGTAATAGTGCAGAGAGATTCTCTGCTGCCAGCCCGTTAAGACGGAGCTGCCATAATGCCGTCCTTCCAGCTTGAGGACTAGCCAGAAGAGAATGTGAGCACAAAGGCTCGGATTACAACAGTACAGTAATACATAAACATTCCATGCAGGAAGTGATAAGGCCACTTTCTCACGGTTCAGTGAGACAGGCAAAAGTGAAACCAGTCCTCGCTGCAGCAGATGCCGCTCGGGCTTGGACAAAAATCACAACAGTTGCACCTGCAGCGGATGATCCAGGCGAGACAGGAGGGGGCTCGGAGCAGACATTCGTGATCAAAGGGTTGAAGCAGGCAATGTTTGGTCCCTTCCCAGGATGACCAAGACACCTGATACCCCTTTCATGGGCTCTGCACTTATTCATCCTTATGGTTAGTCCCAGGGTGGATAAAAATCAATGATTTTTTTTAAAAAAATCAGATTTTTTTGATTTAAATTGGATTTTTAAAATAAAATGGTTTTGGAGGAAAAATCTTTCTAAATATAGTCTTCTATTTAAGTTACATTGTAGTCCAAAGGCTATTCATCAGGAAATAAGGATTTGTTTTAAGTTTATCAAGTGTGCTAAAACTCAGTCTAAGTTTTTAAAAAAAAATATTTAACCACATCAGTTAACAGACATGGATACATATGCTATCATGTTGTTGTTTTAGTTAAATAAATCGTTTAAATGGTTATTAAGGAAATGATTATTTTTCTCCTTCCAATAAAGTACAGCAGAAAAGTTGTCCAAATATAAACAGTTAACTTATTAAACCTCACCATAATTTCATAATGATCTGTCTATGTATTTCTAGTAGTATAACCAAATCAGTAATTTTTGATATAACTGTAAAAACTATTCTGAAAATTTATTATTCCAAAAATGAAACCTTCATATGGTTGTAAATATTAAGATTATACCAGCAAGAATGAGTCTTTCTGTAAAAAAAAATATTTAAATCAAGTCTTACTGACTAGTGATTTAAATCAAGCCTTACTGACTAGTGATTTAAATCGTGATTTAAATCAAATCCACCCTGGTTAGTCGAGACCAGGACTGTTTCCCCAGGAGCCCTGCCATCTCCCTTGGCTTCACCCGCTTACTGTATTTGATGTAGGGGTGGTCTTCGGGGACACGGTCGAGGCTGATGTCGTTCTCGTGGCGCTTGGGCACCTCCGAGTCCGGCATCCGGGGGGAGAGGGTGATGATCAGCGCCTCCACGAACTTGATGGCGTGGGTGCGTATGCCGTCGTTGTCCGAGTCCAGCAGCTGGATGATTTCACTGGCCATGGCGGACACCATCTCCCAGCAGGCCTCCTGTATGTCGTTGATCACTCTGGATTTCACCATCCACTGTCGGCAGGGAGCATTATTAGTAGCCTCAGGTTTGGGAGAGACGGGCAGAAAACAAGAGGCAGGGACCAGGCAGACCAAGGGGGCCCAAAGAGGAAGCTCAGCTGCCCCCAACCCCACCCTGGGGGAGCAGCTCACCTGCAGCGCCACCTTATACAACTGAGTCATGGCGAGGATGGCCTTCTTCACCACATTGACATTCTCATCCCTCAACAGCATGTTGAGGTTGGCAATGAGCTTGACCAGCAACTCGGTGTCCCGTTTGCTGGAGGCGAGAGGCAGCAGTTTGGGAGAAAAAGGAAGCAATGAAAGAAATGGAACCATGCAGGGGTCTGTTAGTCACCAGTGGTACAAACCCTCTCTTCTCTAGATATACAGGTGAAACTCGAAAAATTAGAATATCGTGGAAAAGTCCATTTATGTAAGCAATTGTTTTCATCACCTACTGGAGTTTAATATATGAAATAGACTCATGACATGGAAAGCGAGATATGTCAAGCCTTTGTTTGTTATAATTGTGATGATGATTATAATTGTTATGATTATCAGCAATAGAGCTGATGAAAACCCCAAAGTTGAAATTGTTAATTTGGGGTTCTCATCAGCTGTACGCCATAATCATCACAATTATAACAAATAAAGGCTTGACATATCTCTCTTTGCATGTCTTGAGTCTATCTCATATATTAGTTTCACCTTTTAAGTTGAATTACTGAAAGAAATGAACCTTTCCACGATATTCTAATTTTTCGAGTTTCACCTGTATATGCTGCCCATCTGACTGGGTCGCCCCAGCTACTCTGAGCAGCTCCCAAACAAAAAATAGGAAAAGCACAATACAACATCACACACTAAAAACTTCCCTGGGATGGGCAAAACAGTATTATACACACACACACACACCACAAAGACCCACAGAAACAGCTAAGGGGAGGCCGATTGCTAGGGTGGCATAACAACATTTGACGTACCAAGCTTCCTCTATGAACCCGATGACAAACTTCCGAACCTCAACAGATTTGTCTGCTTGGAAAGCAATCATCTCCTGCGGTGGAAGAATAAGGAGAAGGTCAGAGGCAGCCTCTGGCTAGCCACCAACAGGCAGAAAAGCCCCATCCAGAACACATAAGGGACAGAACTAAGCAAGACCAGCAGTGGCTGTTCCAAGTCCATGGAGGGCAGAGATGGTGGAGGGAAGGTTGTTTCTAGCACAAGCAATACTCACATCCAGGAAATTATCCAACAGTGTAGGATCTTTGTTTATAATCAATTCCTGGACCTAGGAAACAAAAAGAATAGCTAATATAGCCAAGTAGAGAAGGTAAACCAGGAGAACACTTACGGTGTATCATCAGGCGATCAGATGGCTCCCTACTTGCCAGGCACTAAATCAGGCATAGGCAAACTCAGCCCTCCAGATGATTTGAGACTACAATTCCCATCATCCCTGACCACTGGTCCTGTTAGCTAGGGATGATGGGAGTTGTAGTCCCAAAACATCTGGAGGGCCGAGTTTGCCTACGCCTGCACTAAATCTTACCAGCCAGACCCACACAACTCCTCTTCCCAACAGTCATCTTGGAAGAGAGGTGGGGAACTTTACATGATACAGAGCACCTAACCAGGCAGAGGCAGATTAACTCATCAGATCCTGAATTCAGAAACACTTCCCTCCCACCCCCAGCACAAACCCTGTTCCAAAGTGTTCATTATGCAACTGCACATAAAACACATATACCGTATTTTCCGGCATATAAGACGACTGGGCGTATAAGACGACCCCCAACTTTTCCAGTTAAAATATAGAGTTTGGGTTTGGGATATACTCGCCGTATAAGAAATACGACCCGGCGTATAAGACGACCCCCGACTTTTGAGAAGATTTTCCTGGGTTAAAAAGTAGTCTTATAGTACTTGAGGATAACATCCGTTTAAGGCTGCCTTGCACACATCGTCATTTTTACAAGATGGCAAGTTTAATGGAAAGTAACGTGGGGCTCCTGATCTTAAGAGGTTTCAAGGGAGGATGAGCTGACTCACTTGGCTACAACTGTAGAAGGACACAGAAATTTCTTTCTTTCGTCCCACCTAACTCCACTGCCAGCCCCCACTTGACAGGATATGGACTATTTTCTGAGAATCATTACTGCCAATCATTCCCAGGCCAAGGTTAGGCCATGCAGGTCCTGGAACTAGGAAGTATATTTCAATCCTCTTCCTAGTTTGTTAGCCTCACGTGAACCTACAGGTCTTAAGACATCCCAGGTACACATGGCCCTGTGAAAACAAGACCGTTTAAGCAGAAAGCGTTCCCGGTTTATACCTAAGGTCTTATCAATGCAAAGGCAGCGATGCCACTCACCTGTTTGAGGATTGTGATTTTGGAATCATTGCTGATTAAGGCGGCTTGATTTAGCAAATCCACCACCTGTTTTTTTTTAAAAAGGAAGAGAAAGAAGGCTTTTCAGAAAATGTTCTCTGAAATTGATTATCACAACCTATCCATATTTAGACCCAGATCCCGGGAATCTTACCCTCTCCGAGGTAGTCATGGTGTCTATGCCAGACATCTCCTCCCCGGCAAAGAACTGGGAGGCGATGCTCATGCGGGACAGGCCAGAGTCGGCCATGTTGCTTACGCCAGCCATGGCTGCCCACGCTGTTCAGTGGGCAAAATCCAGCCAGTCAGGGTGAGGTCTAGAAAGGAAGCATGCAGGGAGACATTAGGAACCTCAGGATGGAAAGCAAAATGTGGTCCTCTCTAGCTGGCCCTCAAGATTCTTCAGAGACCATTCCCTCTCCCCAGCCCTGCTTTGCACCCTCAAGTGTTTTCGCCTGGCTGGAATGTGTCCTTGAACAAGGCTTGTTGTTTGCCTACTGTACAAAGGTACACCAAGAAGCAATTTCCCTCCCCCCCCCCCCCAGTTTCTGAAAATACTTACGGCAAACAATCTCTGCACACCTCTGAAGACCTTGAATCTAAGGAACCCAAAGAAGACCTTGAATCTGTGTGTGAGAGGTTTTACTCAATATGCTGGAAATAATAATAATAATAATAATTTATTATTTGTACCCCGCCCATCTGGCTAAGTTTCCCCAGCCACTCTGAGCGGCTCCACCCACCCACCCACCAGAAATTCAATGATTTTCACCCCACCATCAACCTAACTATGAATCAATCTATGCAATAAATACATTTTTTGGACACTACTATAAAAATACAGGATGGGCGCATAGACACCACCTTATACCGTAAACCTACTGACCGACAAACATATCTACATGCTTCTAGCTACCATCCCAAACATATCAAACAATCCATTGTATATAGCCAGACCCTATGTTACAGCCGCATCTGTTCCAACTCTATAGACAGAGACTCTCACCTAAGAGATCTACAGCAAACCTTTTTAGAACTAAAATACCCACCGGATGAAGTTAAACAACAGATCAACAGAGCCAGACTGATACCCAGAGAGAACTTGCTGCAAGACAGACCCAAAAAAGAAAATAGCAGAACACCACTAGTAATCGCATACAACTCCCAAGTTAAAACAGTACAATGCATCATCAGAGATCTGTCTTATTGCAAAGGAATTTCAGAAATAGACTGGAAAGAGAAGTTGCTGAATTGCAACTCATTACCAAGCTTAAAACCATGGAGAGACCTGGTCTGAATAGAGACATTGGATTCTTATCTCATTATACATGATAAAGCTATTTTTAACCTTCTCACCCATTGCTATTTCCTGTAAGACTAACTGCAGTCATTAACAGTCGTCAACAGGTTTACCTCACCTATCAGCCTATCACCCACTCCCACCACCCTTCTGAGTAATACCCCTCCCACCCTCTCACTATATATAAGGGTCTGGTGACTTCTGTTTCAGTGTATCTGAAGAAGTGTGCATGCACACGAAAGCTCATACCAAGAACAAACTTAGTTGGTCTCTAAGGGTGCTCTAAGGTTGGTCTCGAAGCTACTAACATGAGTTTGGCCAAACTGCGAGAGGCAGTGAAGGATAGGCGTGCTCTGGTCCATGGGGTCACGAAGAGTCGGACACGACTGAACGACTGAACACACACGCAAGGTGCTACTGGAAGGAATTTTTTTATTTTTTATTTTGTTTCCACCCACCCACCCACCCACCCACCCGTGTTGCTTTCAACATGTAGTTTTAACACAGGAGGCTAAGCTACCACAGCTAACACAGGAGGCTAAGTGGAACAGATCACTTTAGCTGGGGAAAGCAAGGGTCATCCAGTCGGGCCCCACCCTTTGAAAACAGGGCTAAACGGACCATTGGCCTGACCCAGCTGGAGGGCTCCTCTTGCCAGGTCCACCTTGCTGTTCTGCCCCCACACCAGCAGTTCCACCCTTGCCATAGCAGAAAGCGGTGGGCTCTCTCCTTTGTTGGGTTTTTTTTTTTTTTTTAACATAAGAGGTTGAGTGGCCACCCTTCCTGCAGTATTATAATAATACTTCCTTCCTGCAGTATAATAATAATAATAATAATAATAATATTTTTTATTATTTGCACTGCACCCATCTGACTGGGTCGCCCCAGCCACTCTGGGCAGCTTCCAGCGTATATAGAAACATATTGTTGCAGGTGGGGTTGGGCTAGATGGCCCCTGGGGGTCCCTCCCAACCCCGTCAGCTCCCCCAGCTCCGACCCAACCCAGGCGCTTCCACGGCGGCCAGGCTTCAAACCCCGCCCCCCCCCCAGCTGCTCTGTTCACTTGGGCGACCTGGGTGGGGGGAGTAGCCAGCCGCCCTCCCTCTCAGCCCGGCCTACCTCGCAGGGCTGCTGTGAGGATAAAACGGGGAAGGGGATAACTGCGCCTTCTGGAACTCCCCGGAGAAAACGGTGAGGCATAAATATAACAGCGTGACGGAAGTAAATTAATAAACACTACTAAGTCCCCATCTTCGCGGGGGGGGGGGCTTTCGGTGCTCCAACGGCCCTTTCCGTTGCCATGACAACCCCTAGGCCCCAAAGCCTAACCTCTCCGTTTCAAACCGTACCGGCCTCCTCTTACCGACAGAGCCGCACCGAGCGAAGGGATCCAGGCGACTTTCTTTTTTATTTTTTTAGCCTGCCCTCTTCAAAGCCTCCATGTTCGCGGAACCAAATTTCTCGAGAGAGATAAATATATATTAACTAGTGCGCTGCGCGTGGAGCAAAGCCTCTTGGGTAGCGTAGTACCCTTACTTCAAAAAGTCTCTCTCTGCTCGGCCCCACCCCGCCCCTTTTAATTAGAGAACGCGGACGCGAACCGTGCTGCACTCTGGGTACGTGGCTCCCGGGGGGTGGGCGCAACCCGCTTTCAACCTATCAAAGTTGAGGCGCTGCTTGCAGGGGTTTGTGGGTAATGTAGTTTTCTCTCGCTCAAAGGGAGGGTGTTTTGTTGTTAGTCACCGCGGAATTGTGAGACTCTAGAGCAGGCATCCCCAAACTCGGCCCTCCAGATGTTTTGGGGCTACAATTCCCATCAACCCTGACCACTGGCCCTGTTAGCTAGGGATCATGGGAGTTGTAGTTCCAAAACATCTGGAAGGCCGAGTTTGGGGGATGCCTGCTCTAGAGCAGACATAGGCAGCCTTGGCTCTCCAGGTGTTTTGGAACTACAACTCCCATGATCCCTAGCTAACAGGGCCAGTGGTCAGGGTTGATGGGAATTGTAGTCCCAAAACATCTGGAGAGCCAAGGTTGCCTATGCCTGCTCTAGAGGTCCGCAAGGAATTATGGGAAATAGAGTCCACTAGGTCGCTCCCCATCCAATGGAGAGTCCTAAAATGTGGGTTCAATCCACACTTGATAATTAGGATTAGAATTGAATATACTGGGGCTTACTTCTGAGAAGACCTGCCTATCTGCTCCATATTCATAGGTGTGGAAGAGGCCTCACAGCCACATGGCATTTTGCTTTCTTCAACCTCAAATCACTCTTTAAAACAGGCTTCGTCTTTTTGTAACCAGCCTTTTTTATTTAAAGTGCCTTAACCTTCTCTTGAGTTTCCCACTGGGCATCTGGTTGGCTACTGTGAGAACAGGATGCTAGACTTGGACGGGCCACTGGCTTAATCCAGCAGCCAGGCTCCTCCGATGTCCTTATGATCTTACGGACCAAAAAAATGGAATTTATATTTACATATATGAGGAGGGAGGGACCTTTGGCACTTCAGGGGCTGTTTGGGTACAAGCCCCGCCAGCCTTGACTTGTGAGCATCTGTCTGTCTCGAGGGAGAATGGAGTGCGCCTTGGGGGGTGAAGTCAAACCGCAAGCCTGGGCAGTGTGTCTGGAGGTCCCGGGCTTTCCAGACGACAAAAAAACCCACAACCCTCTCAGCCTCGCTGGTCCAAAGGAAAGCAGAGCAAGAGGTTTGGCACCAGCTTGGCTGCAGGAGTTGCCGGAAGGAGGCTTACAAAGCAGAAGGAGGCCACCCAACCGTCTTAGGGACTCCGCTCCGGATTTGTGTAAGGTCTCCCATATCTTAAAAGGAGGTTTTGCTCCTCCTAGAGGGGCTCCCTTCTCAGCAAATCTTAAAAAATGTAGTGTAAACACCGACAACTGGGAAACACTGGCCTGCGAGCGCTCCAATTGGAGAACAGCCTTTACCAAAGGTGTCATGGGCTTTGAAGACGCTCAAACTCGGGACAAAAGGGAGAAACGTGCTAAGAGGAAGGCACAGTTTGGCAAACCCTCACCGTGATCAACTCCCGTCCGGAAACATGAGTCAACAGTGTGATGCAGCAGCTAAAAAAGCCCATGCAATTCTGGGCTGCATCCATAGGAGCATAGCATTTAGATCAAGGGAAGTAATAGTACCACTGTATTCCGCTCTGGTCAGACCCCACCTGGAATACTGTGTCCAATTCTGGGCACCACAGTTCAAGAAGGATACTGACAAGCTGGAACGTGTCCAGAGGAGGGCAACCAAAATGGTCAAAGGCCTGGAAACGATGCCTTATGAGGAACGGCTTAGGGAGCTGGGTATGTTTAGCCTGGAGAAGAGAAGGTTAAGGGGTGATATGATAGCCATGTTCAAATATATCAAAGGATGTCATATAGAGGAGGGAGAAAGGTTGTTTTCTGCTGCTCCAGAGAAGCGGACACGGAGCAATGGATTCAAACTACAAGAAAGAAGATTCCACCTAAACATTAGGAAGAACTTCCTGACAGTAAGAGCTGTTCGACAGTGGGATTTGCTGCCAAGGAGTGTGGTGGAGTCTCCTTCTTTGGAGGTCTTTAAGCAGAGGCTTGACAGCCACCTATCAGGAATGCTTTGATGGTGTTTCCTGCTTGGCAGGGGGTTGGACTGGATGGCCCTTGTGGTCTCTTCCAACTCTATGATTCTATGATTCTATGATTCTAACTTATGTCCCCACTGTGGAAGGACGTGCGGGTCCAGAATTGGCATCCACAGTCACTTACGGACTCACTGTTAAGACCGTGTTCATGAAAGACAAGCTTAATCAGCTACAAATGATCGCCAAAGAAAAAGAAGTGTCATTACACAATAGATGAAATGGTTTTTCAATTTTTTCTTCTCTCCTTTTCTTCCTTTATGTTTCCACTGCCTCCTTATTTTTATTCATCCCCCCCCCCAATTGCACCTGAGACTATGACTGCGCCCTGGATCGTTCCAGCACCCCCCAGGGGACGGTATCGCCCACTTTGGCAAACACCAGTCTAGCCAGTCAAAAGCTTTCTGGGTGCAAAGCTGAGCTGGTTAAGGTGAGGCCTAGGGAGAGTCCTGAGGGCCACATAAAGAGGGCTAGAGGGCCACATTCAGACCCCAGACCGGAGTTTCCCTGGGACTAGCCTAGAGTGCTCTTTCTTGGCCCTTCCCTCCACGAGACCCCCACCTGCCTGCTCCACCTACCTGTGTACATAACCTATCCGGTGTATTGAGTCTATGGCCATCACCATCTCGGCCAGGTAGAAGCCAAAATCGGGATGCGGTCCCCAAAAATTGCAAGTGATCGCCAAAGAAGAAGTGATCGCCGCCCCCCAAAGATATCTCACAATGAGGTTTTGCTCCTCCTAGACCTCTAAAACGTACTACCGTCTTTCCCCCTTTTTAAGACACCGTCTTATAATTTTTTTTCCTCAAAAAAACACAGGGTGGCTTATTTTCGGGGGGATGTCTTATTTTTATTACGTCAGTATGGTACGGTACAGCCTCCCCCTGTGCACTGAGCAGGCGGGGCAGAATTCCTCAAGAGGCGCGTCCCCCCCCCCCGCGCCTCTCGCTGGTTCGCTGGCTCCCTGCGCACGCAGGAGGGACTGAGGAGGTGACGGGAACAATGGCGGCACCACGGCTTACTTTTGGGGTACGTCTTACTCCTCACAAAGGTAAAAAAAACCCTACCATGGCTTACTTTATGACTACGTATTAAAAAAGGGGAAACAGGGTATGGAAATGCACCCGCTGTGTTTCAATCTCTCCTATTGTATAATTCAGCCTGCGGTTTTCCTGTTTTGCATAAATTAATCTTCTATTACTCACACAGTGTGAGGTGAGGTCAGAAGCTACGAAGGATATGAAACCCATCATTTTAAAAACTGTGAATCTCATTCAGCCTCTCTTTATCCCTTCCAGGACTTGGTTTGCCTGCTTCCAATAATATCTGCAACCAGGAGGCCTAGAAACATCCTCTGTGGGGGGTTTTTAAGTGAAAGCTAGATAC